>PVIR01010426.1:0-50110 GCA_004026965.1 Petromus typicus | reverse complement strand
CCCGGTAACCACATAACAATACTGGGTGTGGAGACTCACGCCCAGCAGCAACCAGTACCACATACCACAGTGCCGGGCGTGGTGGCTCACGCCTGTAATCCCAGCACTCGGGAGGCAGAGGCAGGAGGATTGCTGTGATGTGAGTTTGAGGCTGAGCTCAGGGCCAGCCTGAACTACAAAGCGAGACCCTGTCTCAAAAAACCTAAAAAAAGAAAAAAATTTTTTTGCTCATTAGTTTTGAGAGAGTCTGGCTGAGGTGTCGGGTGGGCTTAGACTTGGGCTTCTCCTGTCTCGGCCTGCGAGGGTGTTGACACAGGCACAGGTTCAGTTTAGAAGTATAATATGTAGGTCCTGGAAATGCGGCGATAGGTCAGCTTCTCTCAGCTTCCGACCGTGCTGGCGCCGGTGGTGGAGCTGCCTGCGGCGGGGAGCGGTGCTGCTCCCCCCAGGCGCTTTGCTGTGTTGCCAGGCCGTGGTCTTGCCTCGTGCCCAGTGAGTGTGGGCTTCAGAGAAACAGCCCCCTCGCCTTCCCTAAAGCCAGCCACGCATGCGAGGAGCCCGCGGCCTGCAGAGACTGGCTGTGCTGTGCCCCGCGCTGCAGAGCTGGCTCTCCTGTGCTGTATGGGGCGTTGGAGGAGGGGCCAATGCCCAGTGCTCCCCTCTCTTGCCAGATCGCTCAGATCCCGTTCTGTGGGGAGATCGAGTGTGAGGACTGGATCAAGAAGACCACCGCCAGGTGAGCCCAGGCACTGGGGGTGGTGTGTGGGGCATGAGGGACCAGCCGCTGACATGCGTGTCTACACAGGGATCAGGACCTGGAGCCCGGGGCCCCGTCCATGGGCGCCAAGAGCCTCTGCATCCCCTTCCGGCCGCTGCAGGAGCTGCCACCCGGGGCCCGGTGCGTGTGTGGCAAGAACCCTGCCAAGTTCTACACCCTGTTCGGCCGGAGTTACTGAGGACGAGGCAGGACTCTCCACTTTTTAAAGAATTGATACTGCTGTCTTCTCGGAAACAGTTTTATGATTTTTTTAAAATATAAAATTATAAAAGGAGTTGACACGAGGCCAACTAATCTTATGCCTAAGTTGACAGTAGAAAAGACTTTGCTGTCAACAACCTGGAAATAAATATTATGAACTAGCTCCGCCTTCTGACTCCTTGATGTGTTCCAAGGAGCCCCTCCGCAGACGAGGCCCTGGAGCCCACAGGGCTGGCCAGGTGCTCCCCAGCGTCTGCCTGGGCTCCCGGTGGTGTGTGCTGCGCGGGGAACCCGGGCCTTCCCCGTTGGTATTTCTGCTTCCGAGCCGTGGCGCGCTCGGTGCCGTGCTGCCGGGGCTGGGCTTGAAGCAGCAGCCTGCTGCGTCAGCTGCCTCCTGTGATTCCTCGACTGCAGGAACAACTGTCCGGTCTCCTGTGTAAAAATAAACCCAGAAGAGGGCAGCGGATAGTGGGGCTCCCTTGAGTTGCTCTCTGTGGCATTGCGTCCTGAGCACACACCAGCGCTCCCATGTGAAGAGCGAGCGGTCCCTCTGCTGTGGCCCCTCACTGCTGTCCGGCCCAGCACCTTCCCCCTGGCCAGCGCCACGGCAACCTCGAGCTGTCCGTGTCGCGCTGCTTCCTTGACCCCGTCCTGCCCCTCGGAGTCTGTCCCTCCTGTTCTATGTCCCAGCTGCTCCCTAGACTGGACACCAGCTTCTCTGGCCACATCACCGTCCATTCCCAGGGGTTCAGACCTCGAGCAGAGCCGAGGACTCCAGGCCTGAACTCTCACCCACACCTGCCATGCACGCGGCTGGCCCATGTCCGCCCTTCCAGGCCACACTGCCAGCTGTGCTGCACACTGTTCCCAGGGCTGTTCTGCGGGACATCCTGCCCACACCCTGTCGCTCACACCCAACCTGAGCCTTTCTAGGCCAGCCGTCGGCTGTCGTCGCCTGTGTTTTTTAGGCCAGTAGGAGAAATTCCCATGGCTTATTTTTCAGTACTGGAAGTAAACCAGGGCCTTCACTGGGCCCCGTCTCCAAGCTTTTTTATTCTGAGAAGGTCTCAGTCGTTCGTTTACCCAAACTGGGCTCAAACCTGTGACCCTCCTGATTCAGGTGTGCACCTCCATGCCTAGCTCCTTTATTTTGATGGAGTCTTAAATGTTGCCCAGGCTGGGCTTGAGAGCCTAGACTCAAGCAACCCTTCCTCAGCTCCCGAGTAGCTGGGACTCCCAGTCTGCCGCCACCCCGTCCGCAGCAGGTACTCCCAGTGTCTTCTGGGTCTTTCCCTTTCGTGGGTCCCAGCCTATGCGCCACATCTCCGAGGTGCTGAGGTTTCTCCTGGTTAGGACAGGGTTCCCTCCTGTGGCAGCCTGGTGGCCCTCCAGTCCACGTGACCTGTCCAGTTCCCCTTCGGTCCAGCTCGCGGGCCCCCTGTGAGCCGTGCTCGCCCTTGCCCTTCCAGCCTCCTCTGGCAGCGGTTGGACCAGCGCTCTGTCCCCACGCGCTTCTCCACTCGGTAATAGATGAGTAGATAGTCACTTCTGCACAGCATCCTGCTCTCTGAGCTGTGCAGGGAAGGCTCAGCAGGACTGAAAGCAGGTGAAGGAGAGCGGGGTGTCACTGGGACCAGGAGAGATGTCCTGCGTCCAGGCTGCGTCTCTGTGTCCTACCCACCCACCGAGGCCACGCAGTGGCCGAGCATCACACCTCAGATCTGCGTCAACTCACAGACACGCAGAGCTCGGAGCACGCCTTGGGCTCAGCCCAGTCCCGGGCAGGGCCAGGTCTTCCCCGAACTTGCGTCTCAGACCTCACAGAGCAGTCAGCTGGGCCCATGCCTGGCACAGTGAGCAGTGACGTGGCACTGATCGCCTGCAGTCACAGGAGGGGTCCCCGACGCTGACGCGCACCGCGAGTCCAGTCCCTCCCTGCCCTACACACCTTCATGTTGCTTTGCAGAAAGGCAGTTGAAAGACACTTGTTTGTTCGGCTGAGTGTAGCACAGGGTTGTGGGGTGACCTTGAACTTGGGATTCTCAGCTGGTCCATGACAGCCCTGTGCAGCAGCACAGCACAGAGCTCTCGCCCCCATTCTGCCCTTCTCCCTTGTCATCTCTGGGAGGTGGCTATAGTGTTTAGGTGAATCTCCAGACTTTCTTTTTTTAAATTTCAGATCAGTTGAAATGCTCACAGAAAAGCTTGAAATTTGCTGTTTAAGGAGATTCACTAAAAGAACTTAAAGGAATCCTTCACCTAAACTGTGCTGCTAACAAATGGGCTTCTTAAGTTGAGGTTCAGCTAAAATTATCAAAATGTTTCTTAAATTTAAAAAACTTTTTGATCCAAGTTCTCGCCATGTTAATCCACACCTGGCCTTGAGCTTGCTCTCAGCCCAAGCCCACCTCAGGCTCCTGATCCTCCCACCTCCGCCTCCTGAGTAGCAGCGGTCACAGGCACGCACAGCCACACAGCTCACGCATCCTCGCGAGTGTGACTGACACTGAAGATACAGAATCCGAGCAGCACATGGTGCCACTTGCCTGCAAACCAGCACTTGGAAGGCAAAGGCAGGAGAACTGAATCAGACGCCAGTTTGGGCAAGTAATGAGATATTCTCTCTGGGGCATAGCTCAGAGGTCAAGTGCGTCCTGTGTCTGGGTTCCACCCTCAGGAGGAAAAGGTGCTCGTGAACCAGAACACAATGCCCCGTACTCACAGGTGGCAGCTACAGACAAGCAGTCGGCCCTGGAATACACGGGAGGGTTTGGGAGAGGCTCCAGGACCCATGATAATCCAACTCGGAGTGCTTGAAGCCCCTGGAGTGTAAAAAGATCAACCCATTCTAGCTCTAGCATTAGAACCTGACATGGACCCAAAAAATACAGCGAATGTTGAACTTTATAGTAAGACACACATCACTAGGAATGGTAGGAGAACTGTGTTTTGATGAGCAGAGTATTTTGAGTATCGGGGGGCACTGTATCTTTTATTATAATGATTTTTTTTTAGGTTTTTTGAGACAGAGTCTTGCTTTGTGGTTCAGGCTGGCCCTGAGCTCAGCCTCAAACTCACATCACAATCCTCCTGCCTCTGCCTCCTGAGTGCTGGGATTACAGGCGTGAGCCACCACGCCCGGCACTGTGGTATGTGGTACTGGTTGCTGCTGGGCGTGGGTCTCCACACCCAGTATGGTTATGTGGTTACCGGGGAATCGAACCCCGTTCCTTGCGCTTGCAAGACAGGCGCCGGAACCACTGAGCTAACTCCCTGGCCCTATAATGATTTTCTTATTTAAACATTTACTCATCAGGAGCAGCCAGTTTGAGGGAGACACTTACCAGCAGCCTGTTATTTTCAGACACAGTTTCAGCCTTTAGCTTGTCTCATTCAGTCTAAAAAGCATCAGCCCCTTGGTAGTAAATTTGCCGGCTACGTGTACATGGCCTGCAGTGAGCAGTGAGGAAAGCAGAAGAGAAGCGTGGGGTCTACTTGAAGTTGTTCTCTTAAGGGCCAAAGGCAGGCACATTCCTGGGGAAGAGCGCTCGGGCCCTGAGTCACCAGCCGCCCCGAGTCCTTTGCCTTGGCAACACGAAGACATCTCAGGGTGACCTCCACCCGCAGCAGCGCACGCCGAGGGGGACTCTTCTGCAGCTGAGATCCGCGTTTGGAAATGGATATGACGCTGCCCTGCCGCACTGCTGCACATGCGAGCACATTTCCCTGGGGCTGAGTGGCCCCATAGAGCCAGGGTCTGTCCCTTTCACTGGAAGTTTAAGTGGAGATCTGAGTATTGGAATGAGAGCCCAATTTGATTAAATGCCGAGCACAGAGGACATCTCAGGATATATTACAGATGTCATCAAAATGAAACAGTGATGCGGGAATCATGACAGAGGGACTGAGGGGCAGAGGCCTGAGTGTCCCCTGGGGAGCAGCCACCCTCCCGCACCCACCACCGCTGTGCCCTCCCGAAGCTCCAGGGCTCCCTCTCCGGCCTTTCAGTGCATCCTGCTGATTTCTAGTTCACGGAGGAGGCGGGGCTCCAGGGTCAGAACCTGGGCCTCCCCAGCCACTCCAGGGTCAGAACCTGGGCCTCCCCAGCCACACCTCACGCCCCATCCCGAAGCCCCCTTTCTTGGGCCACAGCCCAGCCTCCCCTGCCCACCTCTCAGCCCCGCACTTCAGAAACTCATGAGGTTCTCCAGCACCCCTTCCATCAGCCACACACGTCCCGTTCATCTTCTCAGTTGGAAGTGCCCTCCCCGGCCACTCCAGCCCTCTCTGTGGAGCCAAGGTCTTGTCTGAACTTGCCGTCCTGCTCTCTGTGCTGTCCTGGAGAGGCCTGGTGGGAGGGGGCTTCTTTGTCAGCTGCTATCTGGGTGGAGGTAGCCCACCGCCTCAGAGCGGGGTCAGCGTCCTCGGGCAGAGGTACCGCACAGACACACTGGCGCGTCTCCACGTTGGTGGTGGAACAGTCAGTAAAGGGGCTGCGTTGTACTGACTGCCACAGACTGAACCCAGAAAAGATTCCGTGTAGCTGGAGTAGTGCACGTTCCTTAGACTGACGGGCGGCAAGCTACTCCAGTGCCTTGAACTCTACAGGACTTGATGGTGCCTACGATTTTAAAAGGCAAAACTAGAAGCTCGAACCTCCCTGTGCCAGTGACCTCATGGCTTGGCCTTCCTCCTGCATGTCAGGCTGGCCTGCGGGCACGGAGGGCTTCCCTCCTGAACACCGTGACATTTTTCTTGTCTTACGCACGAGGACGGATGAGAGACGGGCTCGCTGGTCCCAGCTCAAGGGTTTGGCTTTCGGTGGCTCGGATGTCTGGGATGGTGGCCCGGACTGTTCCTGTTTCACGCAGTGAGTGGGTCCTCAGCGGGGACACGCTGGTGGACACGGTACGGTTGTTGGGGCCCCATGATTCCATCGTTGGAGCCACCGCTGCACACAAAGGGGCAGTAGCCGGGCACCTTTTGCAGAATGACTCGAGGATGGAAGGACACAGACACTGCTGCTTCCTAAATCGACACATAGATAAACAAAATCCTCAAGTCCATCTCCATGAAGCCTGCTCACATGATTTTCCTCATTAATTGCCCTTTAAACTGGTTTATGACTTTATGGCAGCCTATAAAAGGTGGTTTCCAAACACGACAAGCGCTGGAGAGCTGAGCAGGGCCCTCGGGAGGTGTTGTCGGAGACCGGCCCGCAGCTCAGCCTCCCGAGGCCAGCCGGCCGGCCATGGGCCGGTACTCAGGAAGAAGCTTCCGGCTGGTCCTCATGTGCGTCGTCAGCATCCTGCTCTTTGTGATGGAGCTGGTCATCTCCCACGTCGGACACTCCCTGTCACTGGCCTCCGATGCCTTCGCTGTGCTGTCCCACTTCCTGTCCATGGTGGTCGGCCTGTTCGGTGTCAGGGCCAGCAGCATTACATGGCACAGGAGGAGCACGTTCGGCTTCCTGCGGGCCGACGTGGTGGGAGCGTTCGGCAACTCGATCTTCGCTGTGGCGCTGATGTTCAGCATCCTAGTGGAGGCCATCAAGAGGTACATCACGCCCCAGAGGACGGAGCAGCCGCTGCTGGTGCTCAGTGCCGGCATCGTGGGGCTCTTCTTCAATGTCCTCAACTACATCATCTTCCTGGACTGCTGCTACTGCCGATCGCCCCGGCCTGGGCGGGACACAGTGACAGGTAGGCAGCGCGCTGAGCGGTAGCAGGGAGTCGGCAGCCTTGCAGGTGTGACCTTAGAGGCCCCCTGGACAACTCCGGCACCGCCAGCTTGTCTGGGGGCCTCTTGTTCCCATGACTTCAGTCCAAAGTTCCTTAGGGACTTTAATTTCACTCCCAGCGCAGGAGAGGTGTGTAGACAGACGGGGAGCCCTGGGAAAGCCGCGCGCAGTGCTGGGAACCGTTTCCCTCAATGACTCACTTGTATCTACCCCAATCGGACATGGCTATGTTTGAATTGAAAAATAATACCTTAATGACTCAGTAAGACACTCTGACCAAGTGCTGGGACACATAACCCACTCACAAACAGCACAGGATCAGATGTGCGAGAGGTCGATCGACTTGTAGGACTTCCGTTTGAGCATGTTACATAAATGGGGGTGAGGGACAGAAAATGATGGTCTAGCAAACGCAGCTGTCTTTGGAATGGAAATATTTGCACATATGTATTGCAGGAAAAGAGTTGTCTGTTCTGTTGGAGGAAAAAGAAAATATTTACCAAGGAGTTTAGGAGATGTAGGATCGGGGACTAAACTTGCTTCATCCTTTATCATAAGAGCAAATCCAATCTGAGAAGATGCTTCTTTATTAGCTGGAGCCACGCTCCTTTTATTTTCTGCCAGAGAGGGCATTTTAAAGTACATACCCATCCAAAGTTTCTGAAGGGAGAGAAACCGCAGAGCCCCTTATAGGAGGACGGGTGGTTGGAGCGGTTCCAGCTTGCTCTCCTCCAGAGCGGGTGGATAGTAAGTACTGTGGGTGGGCGTTCAGAAGCCGCCGTCCGGGCACCAGGTAGCCAAGTGGGGCCTCGGAGTCTGAGTTTGTGCCTCTCTTATGAGCCCTGCTGTCTCTGTGGCCACACAGACCCTGTCAGTTGGATTCAGTCGTCGACCGTGTCTGGGTCCCGAACTCCCCACAGTGGAGCGTGTAGGTCAGCCCTGGAGGGTGCCGACGGGACCCGAGTCTCAGTCTTCCTGCGGCACAGCAAACTTCTCATCTGCAGACAGTTGAGTAGCTTGGAAGCGCCGGTGTCAGTTCCACAGTTGCTGCATGAAAGAGACTCCCTGAGGTGTCAGATCACAAAATCACATATTTGACGTAGGCTGAATTGTATAAACTTGCTAGGTATAGTTTAAAAGCAAGGAAGAGAGGTTCAAATGACTGCAGCGAAGCAGTGTCCCTAGCTCTGGGCTTGTCACTGTGTCTGGAGGCCACCGGGCCGGTGCCACCTCCCTCCTGACGCTGGTCCCTGCTTGCCTGTGTCAGAAGCAGCCAAGGCCGGAGTGTAGCGCTGTCCAGTGTGCAACTGGCCCGCAGTCATAGCTCTGGTTTTACAAGCTGAATTACTCTCGCACAGCTCTGGGTGCAGCTCTTGTTTGGCGAGGGTGCTTCGTGGTCCTTATGTTCATGCTAAGAAACATCAGGACACCTTATGAAAATACCTCAAGCTGTCCACCTGGGTTTCTCGTGGCTGAACTCCAGGCTTGTACCCTCCTGTGCGTATCTGAGGTGTGTTGTGTTCTCCTTCGAACCCCACGTAGCTGATGCTTTAAGGTCCGTGTTCTGGGTTCAGTTATTCTGCCATTGTGGAACTCTTAACTCCTTAGACTTCTCAGTGTTTAAACCTTCCCAAGTAGTTTTAGGGTAGCTATTTACTTGTTAGCATGTGTGTCTCTAGTGACATACTTATCACTGTCTTAAAAAGCCACACCTGGATAATTTTGTCATCACCCAGCTGAGCTTAGAGAGAAATATGAAATGAATCTCATAAGCTGACATTAGCTCAGCACCAGTTGGCCCCTGAAGTGGATGAACCCATATGGATGGCTAACAACAGGTGCCAACTAGGGCAAGGAAAGATCCCCAACTTCAAAAGGCTCGCCCTAACTTTCAAAGAAAGAGTTCCTGAGTCTAGAGCCCCGGCTTCTGGTCCTCTGAAGCACTGTAACTAGGGAGCCGTGGACGTGCTTTGCTGGCCTGGTCCAGCCCAGCACCCAGCACTTCTTCAGAGGAATCAGTAGCTAGAGGGCAGGAGGGGAAGGGCGAGACAGCTGGGGCGCCGGTCCTGAGACCGGTGCCATCAACTTGTCCTTTTCTACTTGCCCTTCTCTTGTCTTTCATCTCCCAAAGGATGAAATTTGCTTAGTTTAAGTTTTTCCTGCTCCTTGTTTGCTTTGACTTCCTCGCTGACTTTCACATCCATTGTCTTTTATGCCTGAATTTAAAAAGATAAGCACCTAACAGCTCTCTGCCCTCATCCTACTGAGCCTCCGCTCTCAGTGTCCTGCAGCTCCGCTGTCCAGGGCCGAAGCTGCCCCTCTGTCTCCCATCCTTTTTCTTATGTATTGTAGAGCTAGGAGCAGGCTTGGCTTGTAAATACTTAATTCATCTCCGAGACTTCCATCTTCACTCTCATTTCTTTTGACAAAACATCTTTCCTCGGAACTTATTTAATTTTGTTCAATTCCAAATTGTGTTCCCTCCCTCCAGCCTTTCCGGCTTTATGTTTCTCCAGCAGATTAGCTGTTGTGAGACATGCTGTTTTATTTTAATTTATTGTGGTACTGGCAGTTGAGCCCAGGGCCTTTGGGCTGAGCTACATCCACAGTCCTTTAAAAATATTTTGTTTAGTGTCAGGGATTTAGCTCAGTGGTTCCAGCGCCTGTCTTGCAAGCGCAAGGGCCCGGGGTTCGATCCCTGGTAACCATATACCATACTGGGTGTGGAGACTCACGCCTACCAGCAATCAGTACCACATACCACAGTGCCGGGCATGGTGGCTCACGCCTGTAATCCCAGCACTCGGGAGGCAGAGGCAGGAGGATTGCTGTGATGTGAATTTGAGGCTGAGCTCAGGGCCAGCCTGAACCACAAAGCGAGACGCTGTCTCAAAAACCCTTAAAAAAAATAAAAATTTATGTTTAAAGTTTTGAGACAGAGCCTCAATAATGTAGCCTCAGCTGGCTCAGACTGGTGATCCTCCTGCTTTAGCCTCCCGGAGTGCTGGATTTGAGGCATGTGCCACTGCGCCCAGCCTGTTGAAGTGCTAACGTCATGTGCAAGCTTCCAAACAAAACACAGTGCTGTAGCCGGACGGGCCTTTCTCACGAGTGGCACCATGGACACTGAAGCAGTTGGATTTCACTTTTCTTTCTTTGTTCTGGTTTTTTGAGATGAGGTCTTGCTGGGCAGTTGAGGCTGGCTCTTTGCTCATGGTGAACCTCCTGCCTCAGCCTCCCGAGCACTGGGATTACAGGTGTGCAGAGTTTTAGCAACCCACATTCAAACAGCATGGAAAGTGGCACATTGTGGCCGTAGCTGGCGCCTTTTAAATATCTTGGGGGTGAGATTCTATAGAAAGAGGATCATGAATGAAAGGAAGGATACAGATGAAAAGTGGAAAAGAGGTTGGAAGACAGGGAATAGGAGCCATCAACAGCGCTCCTGGAGCACCGCCCATCCCAGGAGCTGTCCACGGCCAGAAGCAGGTGGCATGCCAGAGATGATGTCAGACAGATCTCACACGGGGCCACATGGAGGTGCAAATCTGCACATCAAAGGGGGGGGGGTCGGCCTGGTGAGAACCGAGAAAGGGATTAGTCTGGGTAGAGACTGATAGGAAGTCATCAGTCCCGATAGGCTAACAGCAAGTAAGCAGAAAATACTGTGAAAGGAAGGCGACATATGCATTTGATAGAAGTACAGATCGGACAGTATCTTTTATAGCTTTGTTGGTAACTATTTACAGTTTAATTTCTACTTTTAATTCACACATAATGGCTTTTCATGGTGCTGGGGCCGCAATGCGCCGCACCCTGCATCCTCATGGAGTTGTGTGCCAGCCCTGGCACAACAGGTCAGGAGCACCGTCCCCGAAAGTGAGCGAGTACACGCAGGAGGAGACACGGTTTGCAGGAGAGGACGCGACGGGCTCCCGGGCGGCCTCCTCTGCAGCGCGCGTTTGGGCATGCGCAGGCAGCGGGGGGCGCTCGTGAGCCTCTCGGACCCACAACAGTCTCGCGCTCTCCAGGGACGACACTGGGGACAGGACGCAGTACAGACACTGGGACACACTGGGCCGTGGGCATTCACACCCACGTGGACGCGTCTCGGAAGCTCACGGCGCCGTTTCCATCCCGCCGGCATGAAGAGGTGGCTTTGCTGTGCTTCTGTCTCCTCCAGCTGCAAAGAGGACACAGTCATTCCTTTATGAGTATCTGGTGTTTGGTGGAGAGTAAAGCTGGTGTGGATTAGGGACACCGGGTGTCACGTTGTGTGTTTCAGGAAACGTCGTGGTTACATAGTAGTGCTCACTCTGCCCGGGCAGCTGGTACGCGACAGCGCATCTCAGTTCCTCCTAATCCCCTTCGCTTCTCTTCCTCCCCTTTTCCTTAGTACCTATCCTTCCAGGAAAACTTCTCTTTATTATCTGTCTTTTATTTTGTTATTTATTTATAATTTCAGCTTCTCAGATAAGAGAAGCCACATGCCTGTCGCGCTCTGTCCATTTCCCTTCACGTAAGGTCTTGAGGAGCGTCCGCTTCCTACAGATGGCTGGGGCGCTGCCTTCTTTACGGCAGCGCAGTGGCCCGCGGCGTGAACGTCCCTGTCTGTTCTGCTGGTGCATAAATGGCTCCAGGCTCCGCCACTGTGCGTGCGCTGCTGTGAACCTGGCGCGTGGTGCACCCACGGCGGTTTGGCGTGTTTGCAGTTTGCCTTTGCACGTGTTCTGAGGACAGCATCAGAAAGGACAGCTGGCGTGTCATAGGGCACCTCAGAGGCCACGCGTGGACCAGCCATGCTGCCCGGTCTGAAGACGTGACTGCTCTCGGCCTGTTGGTGCTTTACAGAAATTCCATCCTTTGTCCTCCTGTCCAGTTTCTTTCACTGTGTACTTGTCCTCACCCTTGTGCCCAGCTAGAACGCAGGAGCGGGACCGGAGCCTGAGCGACAAGGAGCTGGCCTCGCAGAGAGCTGGGGACAGAAGGAGCCTGTGGAGGGGCGAGCTCGGGGCGCAGGGGAGCAGAGGGGCGTGGGATCGGGAGAGGAGCAGGCGCCCCTGCTCCTGGCAGGGTGAGACTGAAGTCCCAGTACCAGCAGCCCGAACACGACAGGAATGTGTGTCTGCCTCGTGGGAGGGGCAGGGCTGGCTCACAGTCGCCAGGAATGGGGTGGGCGGCCACCCAAACCGCTCTGCCTTCCCTGCCATGACAAGCTGGTCCTCACCACGGAACCCTCTTCAGAGCCGCCACCTTCCAGGGAACAGGCAGAAGACAGGAAGGAGGGGACTCGGCCACAGGACCTTTCAGTGCGCAGCGTCTGCCTGGGCCTCGGTCCCGGCCACCGCCAGCTTGAAGAGCAGACGGAGTCAGGGGCAGCAGGTGTCGGGGCTGCTCAGCTCGGCAATGGACTCTGTCTGGCCGGGTCACTAGGAGAAGGGCGAGGGACGGCAGGCAGTTCGCCATCGGGTGGGCGGCAGGGGCGGAGGCCAAGGAGCCAGGAGGGTCGTGCAGACGCTGCGAGCTCAGCCGGTGTCCAGGCGGCATCCCTCCATGCTGGACTCGGATGGCACTCTGCTCTGAGCCTGGGCAGAGGCGACACGGAGTCCTAAGCCCGCTGCGAGGTGGAGCATGAGAGGAGCCGCGCTGACTTCAAGGTCAGCGAGGCACGGGAGGACCAGGAGTGCGCTGTGTGCAGAGGTGCCTGACTCTGGCTGGCCGGGATTTGGGGAGGAGGAGGCCAGGGTGACCTTGGCGATGGACTTTCAGTGGTGTCTCAGTCACAAGTTCACGTCACTGGGACTAGATCTCTGACGCGGATGATTTGAAGGAGGAGAGGTGCATTTTGGCTCATGTTTTTTGGTCCATCCTCGGTTGGCTACAGGGCAGGAAGACATAAGGGAAGGGTCTGGGAGGAAAACTGCTCACGTCATGGCAACCAGGAAGGAGAGAGCAAGGGAGGAAACCCCAGTGACCGCCTCTTCCGACTCCACCCACCTCCCCACAGTGGGTGGGATCTGAACTCAAGACCCCGCCCCCTCCCAGCATCCGGTTTCTGAGCACAGAAGAGTTCCATGATGGTGGACAGGGAGGTGGGCTTGGGGTGCTGGGAGAGAACAGAATGTGGGGAAGTGAAGCAAAAAGGCACAATTTCCTGGTTCAGATGACTACGCTGGGACCAGAGAACTGAATTCCACTAGAGATAACCACGATCTCTCAGTCCTTTCCGCATCCTTAAGGGCGTTCCGGGCTGAGGGTGCTGGGCATTTCCCTCCACCAGCCGAGGGCAGACGTGCTCACTCTGAGTCCTGTCCTCACGCCGTCGTGGCCCGGCGGGGGTGGAGCCTCCCGCTGCTGAGGCTGATTCTGTAAACCCCGAGGGGAGGCCTCTGTGCAGGGCTCTAGGTGCCCATCTCATGCAGGACACGTTCTGCCGGGGATGTGGTCAGCAGGATCCCACCCAGATCACAGCCCGTCTTGGGAAGTCAGCTCTCCCTCACTGCGGCAAAGCACCGGGGAGAACTGACTTACAAGGCTGAGAGGTTTCTTTTGCCTGATGGTGTTGGAGGCGCAGGGCGCAGTCCCTGGACCATGCTGCTGCAGTGTCCTGGGGGGAGCTGGAGGACCGAGAGACGGAAAGAACACCCACAATCCTTTGCAGGGTCCTGACGGCCTCACTTTCTCCTGTGGGCCCCACCCCTAAGGGTTCTGCTGCCTCCCCAAAGGGCCGCAGGCCAGGGCTGAGCGCAGAGCCAGCACTTAAAGAACTGGTGCTGCTTCTGGAACTCACGCCGATTAGGGTCCATATCTTTGTCACTGTGCCTCCAGCGACGTCTTTTATTTGTCTCTTCATTATTTATTTAGATCTTAATTATCATACCTCATTTGATGTTCAAAACAACCATACATACTATGTTTATTTATTTATTTTTATTACCAGGGATTGAACCCAAGTTCTCTGGCTTGCAAGGCAAATATTCTATTATTAAGTTATATCACCAGTCTTTAAATTTTCTGAATTTTGAGATAGGGTCTCCCTTAGTTGCTCAGTGTCAAACTTGAGATCTTCCTGCCTCATTCTCCTGTAATAGCTAGGGGTGTGCGGCTGATTCTGGCCCATTTACAGATTGAGGAACTAAGGCTGAGATGTGGGTACGGTGCAGGGAGTCCTATAACTTCAAGGCTGAAGCCAAGAGTCTCCGCTGTCCCCTGACTGCATCTCAGGGTACAGCACTGGCCCCTCGAGTACGTGAGTGCAAGGTTAGACCCCCCAGTCCACAGCCCCCAACTCTTCTCTGCTGCTACAACTCCAGACATTACAATCTGGGGCACAGAGCAGGGTCACCATGGAAACTGAGCGATTCGGAGGCTAGACATGTGGAGAGCCTGTTTTAAATATCTTTATATTTTATAAAATATTTTCTTAATCCATAGCTAATAAGTTCTAAGCTAATTAAGCCACTTAGTTTATCTGGACCAAGGAGAAATAGATGGTTTTATGAAAAGTACTTGTTTTTTGTATTGGGGGTTAAACTCAAGTCCTTCACAGCCATGAGCTGAATCCTCAGCCTTTTACTTCTTTTTATTTTGAGACTCACTAGGACACTTAGGCACAAGTGCAGACATGGGAGAATGAGCCTCACATTCAGGCCGTGGTTGTTTTGAGCAGTGGGTAAGATAGCAAAGGCGCACAGTCTTGCAAAGTTGTCCAGGCTGGCTTTGAACTTGTGGTCCTCCTGCCTCAGCTTCCCTGAGTAACTGAGATTTTTAGGTTGTGCCTCTGTGTGAGGCTGTGTGTGATGTTGATTCATATATCACTGCATAATGCTTAAATCAGATTAAATAGATCTATCCCTTCAAACATCATTTTTTTTCATGAAGAAGACTTTCAGACTCTTTTCCTTAGCTTTTTGAAACATCGCCACTTGTGTCTCAGCACACCAGAGGGTCTCGCTCTGATCCAGTTGCAGCGAGGCCGGACCCAACTCCCTGTCGCGCCTCCCTCCCACCTCATCTCTGCTGAACCCTCACAGTCCCTGCACCAGCTCAGCCCCTCTGGGCCACGTGTGAGCAGGATCTCGTGGCCCAGGCTTATCTCGCCGATGGAACACCATGCCTTGTTGCCAATGGCAAAGCTCAGTTATTAACTGCTCCACTCCTGCGCCTTCTGTGCTCTCCTAAGGGAGAGGAGTTAAAAGGCTCAAAGTCTGACACAGCCTTGATAAGCCGGCTGCACTATTTCTTGTGATGGTGAAGCTTAGTTCTCGCCCCTCGGGCTGGTGTGAAGAGGACCTGTGTCTGTCACTGCAAGGATGAGTGGCACTGTGCAGAAAGCATGGGAGTGCCAAGACTGTGCCCTTTCCATGATGGGTGCTTGGGGCTCAGCTGACGAGGCTGCATTTCTCTCTCTGGAGCGGTGTTGACATGATTGTGTTCCAATCTTGTGCCTCACTGTTGAAAGGAAGAAAAACCAGAAAAGCATCAAGAATCTCTCTTAAGTTTCTTAAATGCAAGGTGCTGTGCATAACTGTGTGTTAATCGCACACTTTTGGGGAACAGTAGGTACCCGTGGTCGCAGAAGTTGTACATGTAGTACTCTGGCCTTCAGCCTGGCAGACTGCGGTATGGAGAAGATGAGCGGCCCGGCCGGAGCCTCGCTTCTGAGAAGTTGCTGCCTTATCACTGCCTGCAGTTCCTCGGACGCCCTCCCTCAAGATGGTGTTTAAACCTGGCGGCTGTGGCTATGGAGAAAGAGCTCCTTCCTCTTTGGAATAAGAATTTGGTCTACCTTCTCCCCTGGAGGGGAAGAACCCCACATTAAGACCTTCAACTGCCTTTTCAGTTGCTAAAATAAACGAACAAATAAAGTAGTGGTTTATTACTTTCTGGGTCAAACAGCAGCTTTTTCAGGTTATGGCCTCTGACTTTGTGAATGTAAGTACATCGTGTTGCACCTGTGAAAAGCAAGCTAAATCATCCTTTCATTTGTTAGGACAAAAGCCTTAAAATGACTGGCCGAGTCTGGGGTAGTGTGAAACATGAGCTCCAGAGACTGATACAAGGGCCTGGCCTCACCCCATCATTTATAGATGGTGCAGCCTGGGCCACAGTCCTTAGCATTGCTGGGCACCACACCCACCTTGCAAGGGCAAGGTCCTGAGTTTGATCCCTGTTATTGCAAAAAACAAAAAAAAATAAATAAATTAAAAAAAATTTTAAATGCAAGGCATCAGGTTTTTCACCTAGAAATAGTTCATAATACATTACTGAATAATAAATATTAAAATATTTTACAGGGTGTCTTAGTTATATTTGTCATTGCTGAGACAAAATACCTGACGACCAAAGTTAAGGGGGAGTTTATTTAGCTCACAGTTTGGGGAGGTTTTGGTCCATAATCAGCTAGTTCAAGGTAAGGTGATGGCGGCCTCGCAGAGGGGGACAGTTCACAGAGTCAAGGGGTAGGGCATAGCTCTTTCTGTCCTTTACAGGCTACTTAGTGCATGTAGCACTCACACCCTTAATCCTAGTGACCTTGGCACCAGCACTGCCCTGTGAATCAAGTCCAGTGTTACACACCCTCCTCTGGAAAGCCCTCCTGTGACTGCATGAGGTTTTGGGGGACATCTGGACACAGCCATGACACAAGGGCTTTTGGGAGAATGAAATGAGACTGTAGTTGTCCACAGAGAGCCAGGCCACATAGGAGTCAGTGAAGAGGCTGTTGAGACCCCAGTGCTCCCCAAACTAAATTTCTGTCAATTGATTTAGGCCACCCAGGTGTGCAGGGCAGGGACCCAGCTCTTGTTATCTCCCTGCGAGGGGCTCAGGCTTCAGTGATAGGAGGTGAGGACTCCTGCTGATTTCTAGTTTTGTGCTCAGTTGAGCACACAGGGAAATGCAGTTAGCAAGGACTTGGTTACACTGCAGAGGAGCCGCAGGAGGCCTGGCTCTTCCCTTTCACCTGCTTTGCTTGCAGTCATGCTTTGGGGTCTGCACAGTTTGCAGGCCCACCAACCAGCAGCGGGGAGGGCTGCTGTGCTCAGGGGCGAACCCCCCGGGTGTCCCCACTGGTCATCTGGAGTTGGGTGTGAGATCTACCCTCCCGTTCTCGGCATAAGGGATGCAGGGAGTGTTGGAGGAGCTCCAGAGTCGGCTGGTCTGGTTGAAGGTGGGGCCCTCATGTCAAGGGTGTCTTAGCACAGGCGTCAGGAACCCTCAGATCACACAGGGACAAGGTTGTGCTTTCCGCATGAGAGGCGGGAATGTCTCCTGATGGGTTTGGAAACTTCCTTTTTGAGCTGCATCTCCCATGTTCCTGGCTCAGGAGATCCTTCTGTTGCAGCCTCCAGAGAGTACGGGGCTGCAGGTGCAGACCGCCAGGCCAGCTAGTGGATTTTTTGGAGTGAGACATTTGCATTCATTTTCAAGCCCAGAATGAAAGCCTTTTCTTTTCTTCAGAATGTGTGAAGTTCAAGGCTTGGAAATGAGGAAGGGACTGTGGAGATTACCAGACTTTACCTCGGATCCTCTGTGGAATGAGATAAGGGTGCAAAACAAGCAAACAGAGTAAGGTCCTGCCACCCCAACCCTAGCTGACCAGAGACAAGTGTCTGTCCTCCTGTGTCTGCTTCCTGCTGTGGGGGGCTGGGCACAGCTGCCAGAGACCACTTCTGTGCCTGCTGGGCCAGGATACTGTTGGGAAGAAGTCAGTTGAATGAACAGGTGGAATCCAACTCTCCTGTCCCAGGTAGGACCTTTTGGGCAAGGAGATTGTCCTCTCCAGGGGTGAATGAAGGGTGGACACGACGCGGTTAGCCCCAGCCTCTGGTGGCCGAAGACCTTGTGTCCACTGCAGAGCAGACCACCCTCAGAGTGCCCCGAGGGGTACACGGGTGTCTCTTTCCTAGGGCTCCCCTGGGGGCTGCCCCGGGGTCCTTGCTGGGAGCATGTCCCCCAGGAGGCGCCTGCAGGGGTCCCCACTGGAGGCGACGCCTCTCTTAAGATTCTGGGTGGCACCGTGCCGGTAGGGCATTGGGTGAATGAGCGTGAGCTCACTATGACCCTGTGAACAGCAGGACGCACCTAAGGCGGGGCGGGCCGTCCAAGCGGAATCTGCCCCGCAGCTGCGTCCAGGCACGTCCACAGAGCCCTTCCCAGGTCCCCACGCTCACACACCGGGGCAGGCGGGACCCTTATCACCGCGCCGTGCAGAAGGCAGGAGACACATCAGTGGGGACCCAGCTCGCTGCGGGCGTCCCTATCCCGGGCGAGGGGCAGACCGGGGCGGGGCCACCCGCATAAAAGGAGGCGGCGGTCCCGGCGGCGGCGCGCGCCATGGGCCGCTACTCGGGCGCGACGTGCCGGCTGTGGGCTATGCTGGTGCTCACGGCCGGCTTCTTCGTGGCGGAGCTGGTGTCTGGCTACCTGGGCAACTCGATCGCGCTGCTGTCGGACTCCTTCAACATGCTGTCCGACCTCATCTCGCTGTGCGTGGGCCTGTCCTCCGGCTACCTGGCGCGGCGCGCGCGAGGCAGTGTCCGCGCCACCTTCGGCTACGCGCGCGCCGAGGTGGTGGGCGCGCTCAGCAACGCCGTGTTCCTCACCGCGCTCTGCTTCACCATCTTCGTGGAGGCCGTGCTGCGCCTGGCGCGGCCCGAGCGCGTCGACGACCCGGGCCTGGTGCTGGTGGTGGGCGCCCTGGGGCTGGCGGTCAACATCGTGGGGCTGCTCATCTTCCAGGACTGCACCGCGGGGCTCGCCTGCTGCTCCCGGGCCTGGCGCGCTGGCCCGGGGCGCAGGGACGAGGACCGCGCCCCCCGCGCCCAGCAGGGACCCCAGGGCGCCGAGGACCCGGCGAGCGCCGCCACCCCTGCGGGGGCCTCGGGGCTGAGTGCGCAGGAGAAGGGCGCCACTGTGATCGCCAACATAGCAGGTGCCTTCCGGCTGCATCCTTGGGTGTCTCTCTCCTCCGCCTGCTGCCGCCTTCGCCTCTCTTCACGACCGCGGGGCCCCTCCTCCCCCGGGCCTGCGCCCTCTCCTTCTCTCTGTTCTCCCCCTGAGGAAGCATCGATTTTCTTGGAAATCGGTTTTTATTGAGCAACAGGGCGCCTGGCTGCGTCTGAACTTTGCTCTTCCCTCTGCCCAGCCTGTTCCCAGTTTGGGGTGGGGTGGGGATGGGCGCCCTGTTTTGTTTAGTTGAAAAGTTAGTTGAACGGCGTCCAGAGGTGGAGGCTGAGCCCCTTTCAGGGCCTCCCGGCCAGCTGGGGGCAGTGTGAGCGCAGAGGCAGGGGCTCCGGGCCGGTTAGGTGTGGGAAATAATGTAACTGTAACTCTGTTTTGAATCCTTTGGTTCTTTTTGTTTGTAGAACTTATACACAACACCAGATTTCTTCTTTGAATGCAGGTGATCCCCTGAACACCCAGAATGAGATGGAAGAGACTGTGAAAAAGAAGAAGTCTGAAGCCCTGAACATCAGAGGTAAGGTCCGCAGTGCTGGGCGCGTCGCCTCCCTCCCGGTTCCGGGGCCTGTGCGCTCTGGGCTCTGCGGCTCTGAACCCGGCGCGGCTGGTGCTCGAAGCAGGCCAGGAACCGAGCAGGCCGTGACCTGTCTCTTGCCCAATCGTGGCATCCACTGGTGGGGAGGGACTCGCTGCTAATGATTCGTCTTCGTCCTGGTTCCACCTGCTCAAACACTGCCCGCTCTGGGCCTGGATTTTCCTATCTGTGCAATTTAGTTACTTTATTGTTTGATTTTGGGTTCCATGGTTTCACCTACGAGCCACGCCCCAAAGTAGCGCGAAGTAGTTTCATACTTTGACAAAACTCAGACGATTGGGAAGTCACACCTGTGGCAGCGGCTCTGTCGCCAGGTTACTTCCGCTGGAAGCCTGCATTTGGGGAGCACCTCTCCAATCCCCAAGGCTCCGCATTTAGCCCAGAGTGGCGTTCTGGGGAGGCCCAGGCCACGCCTGGCTGCCGTTCTCATGGCTTGCTCAGGACCAGCGCAGGATTCCCACAGGGTCGCTTTCAGCTTTCTCCCTTCAGCGTGATGGGGAGGCCCTGACCTGACCTGGAACGTCAGCGCAGGCAAAGCCTGGTCTCTGGCCTGAGCTCTGGGGAGGCCTCTGGTGGGCTCTTTGTGATCATGTACCTAAAAGCTAAGCCGGTGTGAAGCACACATCTGTGAATCCAGAAGTCAGGAGGCTGATCCAGGAGGATCCAAGTTTGAGGCCAGCCTGAGGTACATACCTGTCACATAAAACCAAATAAATAAATAGTAATAATTTAGGGGACAGCTTTCAATCTGCAGTGATTCTCAGAATAGACCTACAGAGAAATGTAAGAAACTACAATAACACACAAACTCCTAATACAATTCTAAATGAATTAATTAAATGGGAATTTTCTAAGGTGCTTGGTGATGAGTCTTTTTGAGAAATCTGTAGTGAAAAATCATCATCCTTTAAGCCATCTCTCTTTTGTTTTTTTTGGTTTTTTGAGACAGGGTTTCGCTTTGTACTTCAGCCTGGCCCTGAGTTCAGCCTCAGACTCACATCACAGCAATCCTCCTGCCTCTGCCTCCCGAGTGCTGGGATTACAGGTGTGAGCCACCACGCCCGGCACTGTGGTGTGTGGTACTGGTTGCTACTGGGCGTAAGTCTCCACCCCCAGTATTGTATGTGGTTTCCGGGGATTGAACCCGGGCCCTTGCACTTGCAAGACAGGCACTGGAACCACTGAGCTAAATCCTGGGCCTAAATCATCTCTCTTAAAGCTTCTTTGTAAGTTCTGTATATATATATATGTGAATGCCCCCATATATGTGGGGCTGAGAGGCCACGGACAGGGAGCTTGCCAGGGCAGCAGTTCAGCATTTCAGAGCTACTTCTACCTGTGGCCCTCGTCCTTATGTTGCAAAGTTTAGAACGAGGAAGGTGTGTGGGAGAGAGCTAAAAAGGAACAAGTGTGACCCTGTTCAGACGTGTGTGCTTTTGCTCCGTGTCGGGTGCTGAGGTTGGCCCACCGCTGCATGCCAGGCCAGGCTGGCCCCTGCGTAGCCCGCCCAGCCCAGCCCCGTCTTGCTACTGTTTCCTCCAAAGTTGCTGGAGCTCTGGGTAGGAGAATGCAGTGGCAGAAAGCTGTGTGGCACCTGGCTGAGTGTGGTCTGCCGGGACAGACCAAGGGGAAGGACGAGTGGCTGAAAGGTTGGGATTTGGCTTTGTGTGCTGGATGCTCCTGGCTCCCACACTTCGGATCTGCAGAGCCTCAGGCAAGCGATGGCCCCACTCTGCCGGCCCCTTCTCCCTGTGCGAGGTGGCAGCAGAGCCCGTTTCTCGGGCCGGCGGGGAGCCGCCCCCTCTGGGTGCCCAGTCACTGCGCGGTGAGCCAGGCTTCCGGTGAGTGTGGACTTTGTGCCAGGTGACTCTCATGGTGAGTCACACAGTTCTGAGGGCCCCTGGGGTGGTGGCTGTGGCTGCTCAGGTAGAGAGTGGAGAAGCAGGAGCCCCAGAGCTGTCAGCACTCAGGCCCAGGGGCCCCGCTTCGGGGCTCCGGCTGTGAGAGAAGACACAGGTCGCACGGGGCTGGAAAGGCCTTGAGTAAAAGGATCCAACTCTGTCATGCAGCAGAGGGGCACAGGCCCAGAGAGGCTGGCAGTGCCCCCTGTCATCTTGGCTGGCAGCAGAGGTGGCTGGAGTCTCTGGTTTCCAGACAGGGACAGTCTGTTGGCAGTGTAGACCTCTGACTGGATGGCTGCATTGCTGCGGTGTAGACCAGGCTGCCCCACCCGGTCTGCATGGGAGACGTTCGAGGGGCTTCCGGGGAGCAGAAAGCTTCCCTCAGTTTTTGCTCTGGCCCTCTCACCCCGTGGGAATGGAGGAGGAAGTTCCAAGCGGTGCACTGCGCCTTCCACCGCAGGAACCACGAAGCACAATCCTTGCAAACTTCCCAGAGTGTGCTTTGTGTAGTTGGTGTTATGTAGTGGGATCGAACATAGCGCTTTACAAAGGCTGTGACAGAAAGACAGCTTTTCACTTCAGTGCAGACAAGCCGAGGTGCAACGGTCTGGCCTCTTTTGGAAATAAATCCCTTCCCAGGTGTTTCTTAACACCCTGATTTCCTCTGCTGAAAAGGGTCTCATCCCTGTGTGACGCCCACACCTTGAATGCGCATGCGCGCGCGCACCGTCTGTCCTGCGGTCAGCAGCACCCAGGACTGCCCGAGCCCCGGGACATTCGGCAGCTTTCAGTGTACGTCCTGGAGCTGACTGCGACGTGTCAGTGTTCATGGCTCTTTTTATGGAAAGCCAGCAGGTGCAGGCTGAGCGCAGAGGTTCCTGGCAGGGAAGCTCAGGAGCCTGTGACGAGTCCGGTGATTGGTGCGCGGGCCTGTGAGTGTGGGCCTGGTCTCTGAGACGATCTCTGGATGTACCTTCTGCGCCTGGGGCGGGTCTCGGCAGGGGGAGCAGGCGTGCGGACGGCGGGAGGTGCGGTCTGCTCATGGCTGATGGCGGCCGGTCCTGGGTTTGCATTCGGTAGCCCTTGATCTCCGAGAAACTCAGCCACTCCATGCCTGCTTCCTCGGCTGTGAAATCGAGACTGACTGTTAGGAGGGGCCTGAGGTTCCTTTTCCTCCTCCTCCTCTTTGGGTCGGGACAGCTTCTCCCTTTCCCGTGGGGGACCCACCGTGGCTTTGTGTGGAGCTTGTGTCACAGCAGTGGAACGGCGGTGGCTTTCTGGATGCGCGCTGGCGGCGTGGGCAGGGACACTGGTGCCCCCAGAGTGAACGTAGGATCTGAACCTCTCGGTTTCCTTGGTTTTGTGGGGCTTCGGAGAGGCTCCAAGCTGTTGACCAGTGTCTGAAGTGCTCTTGATGCTGAGTCCTCGAGGCCAGACACATCCTGTCCATAGTTTTGTTCCTTTTGCCCAGAGGGTCACCAAGCCTGCCGAATTTGGTTTAGTGTACCTCTAACCATGGAGCCAGGCTGCTCTGCTCTGAGGACTGACTGTATGTTTCCTATGTCGTCCTGGATCGCTTTAGAAATGGCTCCTTCATTAAAGGTACCCACAGTTTTTATGGCTAGCTGTAGAATTTAAATATGTTTTGGTGATTTTGAGGCAAAGTCTCGCTGTGTAGTTTTAGTCTGGTCTCAAACTCAAAGCGATCCTTCTGCCTCAGCTTCTCAAGTGCTGGGAGTAGAGGTGTGTGCCCCCTGCCCGACTGCAGAATTCCCACTTTGTTCTGTGGTGACAAGTGGCTTCCTGTGCAGGGAGGACTCATGGAGCCCCACCCTGGAGGCCACAGGCTGACTTGGGACAGGAGGACAGTCAGTGGAGGAGACGGGGAGATGGAGCTGCGCTCTTCCGCCTCCTCTGACCATGTTTAAAGTAGCTTGGAGGAAAGTGCTTATCTGAAAGGGTCCCTGGCTAGCCTGCTTCCAGCTGGGCCAGAGCCCCGTGCTACAGCCACACCAGCAGGTGGCTTCAGGTGTCCTGGGAAGCAGGTGGCTGCGGGCAAGAGAGGGCAGTCCGGCCGGCCTCACGCGCTTCTCCCGCAGGCGTGCTCCTGCACGTCATGGGCGACGCCCTGGGCTCTGTGATCGTGGTCATCACGGCCATCATCTTCTACGTGCGCCCTCTGACGAGCTTGGAGCCGTGTAACTGGCAGTGCTACATCGACCCCAGCCTGACCGTCGTCATGGTCATCATCATCCTGTCGTCCGCCTTCCCGCTCATCAAGGAGACGGCCTCCATCCTGCTGCAGATGGTGCCGCCGGGCGTCGACATGGAGGAGCTGAGTGAGTACCGGGAGCCCATTCAGCCGGGCAGTTCTTGTCTGTGGGCCCCAAGGAAGCATGTGGCTTATTTTCCAGGCAAGGTCTTGCTTCTGTAGCTCAGGATGGCCTCAAGGTCGCTGTGACCCTCGTGCCTCAGCCTCCCAAGTGCTGGGATCACAGGCATGCACCAGCGTGCCAGGCTTCCCAGGATGTTCATGAGTGAACGATGTTAATTCAAATAAGGCTGCTCCTGCCAAGTTTTATTCCTTTTTTTGAGAACACACAGGATTCACATCCTGGATCCCAACTCCTCCGGGCTCACAGGCGTGACACCTCATACTGCACTGGGACAGGACAGGATTTGAATCCAGATCCTTCCCTTACCCGTGAGCGAGCGCTTCTCTGCCCGGAGAAGGCACTCTCGCTGTGGCCTCATGCAGTCTCGGGTACAGCGTTTGACTCTAGACTCCTCAGCGGGAGCCTGTTAGACGCCAGCAGGGAAGTGGGGGAATCTCGTGCCCAGGGTTCCCAGGAAGAACTCGTGGTATCCGCTGTTGTTTATTTACCTTGGCTTCCGGGAGAGCGAAGAGCTGACTTCATGGTGCACCTGGAGTTCAGCGCGAGTGGGTCTGAGGCCCCAGGTGGCTGTGAATTACTGTCCCCTGGTGCCAGGTGACTTCCATGTGACCTTTTCTTGTTCGTTGCCTGGCTGGAACATGCCAGGCTTGACCTCCACCTGAGTGTCGCCCCCGCCCAGGCAGTGCCCCGTGGTGCTGGGCTTCCTGGTGACCTCGGGCTGGTCTGCGGAGCAGTCGTCCCTGATGAGCCACTGGCCTGTTCAGCCTCTTCACTGGCAGCACCGTCTCTGTCAGCGAGACACGGCCGCCTCTCTAGCTGCTCCAAGACCCAGCTCCGCTCTGCCCGCGCTGCAGGAGTGCAGGTGGTAGGAAGGCAGGAGTCGTAGCCAGGCGGAGAGCAGTGCCTCTGCCTTCCCAGGCCTGCTGTGTTTCCTGGATGAGGAAGCAAGATAAGGATGCAGAAAGCCCTGTGGTATACAGGGTTCCCCTGCCTTTACTTACCAGAGGCAAAAGTCTTGCTGTGCAGTTTGGGCTGGCCTTGAATTTGAGGCAATCCTTCTGCCTCAGCCTCCCAAGTGACGGGGTGACAGGCATGTGCCACCCTCCTGGGGTTAAAAACTTTCCTAAAGCTAGAATTTTTTTTTTTTTTAAATCTAGGAATAACAATATCAGCAACTCGTAATTTATTCCAGGCTGCGTACTGTTCTAAGTGCATTACTTCTATCATCTTACTTCTGTCCTTGCATTATCCCGTGGGGAGCTCTCCTGATTCTTCTTAATTTTCAGATAAGTAAACTGAATCACAGAGGGCCAGGTAAATTCCTGAGGTCACCAGGCTGTGATAACGCCGGGGTCCCAACTGCAGCTGATAGAGTGCTCAGAAACCGCCCCCAACAAAAGATTATGCTGTGTATGTAGCTTAGCTACTTTGTTTTTTTTCCCTGAAAAACAACTTCTGTACATTTCTTTATAGCCTTAATTATGCAACTTAGTTCTAGCAGCTAGAGCCTCTGCTGCTGTGTAACTGGTTCACGTTTCACTGTTGCTTCACTGTTTCTTTTCATTACTGTGAAGGGCCTGACCTAAACCACCAGGTTCAATTCCTAGCACTAGAATTGCTGTTAAATATTCTCAGATACCCCCCTTCCTGGTCTTGGGGAGCACTGCACTCAGAGACCCCCGCCTTTGCCGTGCCTCGCTCAGGGCTAGCAGGCTCGCTTCGGGAGCTCGGAGAGAACACGCTCTGGGCACGGCGTGTGCAGGCCGCAGGCCGAGGCGCCCTTCTCATGGCGTGCGAGTGGGGAGCCGCCGTCCCCTGGCCCCACGCCTGCGGCGGCGCTCACGGGCCTTTGCTCTTTCCGTCCTAGTGCACAAGCTCTCCACGGTGCCCGGCGTGAGCGGCGTGCACGAGGTCCACGTGTGGGAGCTCGTGAGCGGGAAGGCCGTGGCCAGCCTGCACGTCAAGCACTGCGAGGGCCCTGCGCGCCAGGCCGCCAGCGCCGAGTTGCGGCAGATCTTCCACCGCGCCGGCGTCCACAGCGTGACCATCCAGTTCGAGAGCGAGGACGTGCCTGAGTCCCTGGAGCTCAAGGACTTCCTGCCGTGCAGCAGCCCCTGCGTGTCCCGGGCCTGCGCCCAGAAGCTGTGCTGCCCGCCCGGGGCGCTGCCTCTGGCCCACGTCAATGGCTGGGCGGAGCCCAACGGGGGCCTGGAGATCTACCGCCGCCGGAGGGACACCCTGGACGTGGCCATCACGGTGTCCGCGGATGGCCTCACACAGGTGCCACCCCAGGCCCTGGAGGACCAGCTTGGCGAAAACAGCACGCATTTCTAGCCGGCCTGGGTAGACTGAGCCTCGCGGCGCCCTGAGCTGCGATCACGCGGTTGGTGCGGAATCTGCAGACGCGTGGGTGGGTTTCACGACCCTGGCTGTGGTCGCAGAACCAAGCTGATCTCCGCGCGTTTCCTGCAGAGCCGTGCTAGGGCGTCCATCGGACCCTGCAGTTCTTGCTTTCTCTTTTCTGCGGTGCCGAGGAGGGGACCCGGGCCTCCCGGCTTCCGGGAAAACGCTCACGGGGCCACCAGCAAGCAGCTGGTCTGTGCCAGGCCGTCCAGCTGGGTCCTGGCTGCGGTCAGCCCGAGGCTGTGTAAACAACCCCCGTGGACAGCTTTGTTTTCCTGCCCTCCTTGAAAATCTTCAGAGAGGCAGGTTCGAGACTGTTGGCACCGCAGGGGTCCTCGAAGCATTTCTGAGCTATGTGAAGGGACGACCCAGGTGGGGAACGCGGCCTTGGGGAGACGAGACTTGTGTGGGGAGGGGCCGCAGGACCGGCTGCTGCGAACACGCGCATGTCACTTGGAAGTGGAGAATATTTCTACTTTTAAAATTATGACCCCAGGAGTTATTTGCTGTCTTTTAAAATCTCCAGCTAGGCTCTTGACTGTCTTACCTGTCCAGGTGTCCCTGGTCTCCTTTACATGATCACATTGATCCGTACAGGGTTTGCCAGGGGGAAGAGTTATTCGTGAGGTCGTTCCTGCCAAATAAATAACACGACTCCCTGGTCTTTAATTAGGCACACTGTAAGGTATTTATTATAGTTACCAGCTGGTATCTTGAGGGAAAAGTTGATGTCCAAGTGAGAAATGAGAATTCATTTAACTGCTGCTTTTAATGTGTTTTGGGGAGCTGAGAATTTCCTTTTATGAATGTGTTATCAAGTGCAAATAAACTCACTATACTTTGGTTCAGACACATAACCCAGCTGTTTTAGCCGTGGAGAAACGTCTGTCATGGATTTAATGCACTGTTTAGGCGCCAGCATTTAAAATCTTGGAGATACAAGGGAACGGATGGCATCTTAGAGAAATAGCGTCTCCATCTAGGGCTGCAAAACTGGCTGCAAAAAGGAAATGCTCCTTCTCAGGCCCTGAGCTCTGAGCCCCATTTGCAAGCTGTACAGGATTCCATCTAAATACTGAGATGCAAGCAGAAACAGCATCCACCTTATTTAGAAAAACGTTTCTTTGCCAGGCACAGTAGCTTCTCAGGAAGCTGAGGCAGGAGGTTCACTTGATCTCAGGAGTTTTGAGCCAGCCTGGACAACATAGTAAGACTCTGTCTTTAACAAATAAATTGGCTTTCTAAATTCAAAGACTGATAAATAAGCAACTCTGATCAGTAGCATAGAAATTCTTTGTTCCTTGAAGATTCATTATTTGAGTTTAATTTGGCTCTAAATAGAAAAGCGCCTAAAAGTGTTCTCATCTCTAGAAGTTCATCAGATTAAGTTAGATGCACTTTACAAGCTGCAGGGGCAGAAAAATGCAGGTCAAAACTTTGATTTTTTAGCATTAAATGTGTGGCATGCAAGACACAGGGCTCTGAGAAGAAACCTCAGAGATCTGCAGGCCATGCTCACCTGCAAATACACGATCGCTACAGCTAAAGGAGAAACGTATCCAGATCGAAAGCTCTAATTTGATTTTACAACATGCTGCCTTTATTAAATGGGAAAGCTGCAGTTTTACAGTTTTGTGCACCTGTCTCAAGGAATGCATTAAGTAATGCATTTAATTAAGCTCTTTTCTGTACAGAAAAAGGCTCTTAATTCCAACATAATTAGATTTAACCTTAGAAGACTACCTTGGTTGACATTTATAACACAACAAATCACTGAGTGCTGAGGGCATTTAACACCCTCTGGAAAAGCCCTGTAGAGCAGTAGTTTGCGGGGTCCCACCCCCACCAGCTCTGTGACGCCTGCTGTGCGGGCTCTTACTGGGTTCTGCCCTCCTTTGAACTGGGCTGCGGTTTTGGTTTTTGTTTTATTTGTTTTGTTTTGAGACAGGGCCTCGCTGTGTAGTTCAGGCCGGCCTCGAACTCACTGTACAGCTCAGCAGCAGTCCTCCTGCCTCAGCCTCCTCAGTGTTGGGTTACAGGTGTACACCACCACCCCTATCTGACCAGCCTTTCCATTCTCCTAAGGAAATGCAAAATACTTTTTTTTTTAAATCTCTCTGCAGCAGCAAATTAGATGGACAGTACATTTAAAGCGACATTTTTTCTTTGAGAGTAGAACACCAACCCTTAGTTTGTGTTCCTATATTTGTAGCTTCATTTTACAATATTTTCTCCCCGTTTTTTATTACTGAAAAAGTTCTTTTCCTGCAGTGCTGGGGATCAAACCCAAGGCTTCATGCATGCTGCAGGGAACCCCATCCTAGAATCTGCTTGTGCACGGTGTGGGTCTGCAGCGCGCTCTGTGGGTCGGGACTCGCGCCCTCCCGCTGTGCTGGGCTGGGCATCGATGCCCCGGCACCTTTCCTGAGCCTCCCACGTTGTTCAGAGCAGAGAGAGGTGCGCCGTCCGCTTCACTTTCCAGTTTCCAGCTTGGATCCTGAAAGCAGAGGTCAGCTTTTCGTGCTGTTTGCCTGTTAGGGTTACCCACAGGGCCGCCCGTCTCCATTGTTGACTGAAAAAATATTTTGACATTTTTGACAAGATGCCAGGAAAACAGAGAGACATTCTTTGGGGGAATAATTGAAAATAGTCGCTGGACTTAGTGACTTTTTTAGTTTTAGCCATCGATTGGGCAAACACTTGTGGTGGTAAATCAGTGACTTCGAAGTCGAGTGGGAATGAGAACTTTCAATGTCAAAACAGAGGCAAAATCGAAAAACCAAAGCCTAACCTAGTAACAAACCCCACACACCACAGAGGCACGGGAGCACTTCCGCGGTGCCGGCTTTCTCCATCTTGGAACAGCCCGGTTTTGAACCCATGCAGATGATCCGGTGCTGCAGCCACACCCGGCTCCTGCCTCAGCTGCTGCGTGTCCCCCGAGCTGCTGTGACAACTGAGGGGTCTCCACGCACCACACATCCCCCGGGACGGAGTTTCTGTCCCTCTCTCTGAACCACTGACTGGGTCAAGGGTGGGCCAGGGGTGTGGCTGATGGACTCCCTTGGTCCTCGACTCAGTATCTGCAGGACTCGCTGTTTAAAAATGAGATTTTTATTTTATTTTTTGGTACTATGGACTGGACTCAGGACCTTTTGCATGCTAAACATATGGTCCACTCCTGAGCAGCCCCCCTACCAAATGAGGTTTTTGTTTTCTTTTTTTTTTGAGACAGTGTCTCACTGTGTGGTTCAGGCTGGTCTTGAACTCACTATGTAGTCCCGGCTGGCCTCAAACCTATGGCAATCCTCCTGCCTCAGCCTCCCAACTGCTAGGTTGATAGGCATGCACCACCCACCCTAGCTAAGACTTTCAAAAAAATGAAATCAAACTATTCATGAAAATTATAGTTGTTTTGATATAGGAATTTGGAAATTATACAATCTGGAAAATAAAAAGGCTTTACAAACCCTACAATGCCAGCCAGTCAGTAGAGCCATGAGTCTGAGGAAGAAAAAAGCATTTGCTGTCCTTTCTCAGCGTCGATTTTTTCAGCTTGTGTTTATTCTCAGTTTGACGAGTCTGCTGCTGAACAAGGCAAGACAAGATCGGCATGGATGATTCCTGGGGTGAAGGTGCTCACTGCTCCTTTGTGCTTAAAAGCACCTCAAACCTGGCCTTTCTTGGTGTTAGTTCCTGGACAGCAGCTTCCTTCATGCTGAGGATTGCGGGGTACAGCCCTCACTGCTCACAGCTCCCTAGTCCCTTGTCAGTTGCCATTTTCTCAGAAAAGCAAAATAGACTGATTGCAACTCAGAGTAGCTTGCTGACAATGTATTTTCCCAGTCTTGCAGGTAAAGACTTTGACAACAGACAACCAAACAGTGAGGCTACACATCCTGATGTAGAGCTGAGATGAGGGACCTTCGGCCACCCGCTCAGTGTCATTGTCATTGTCATTGTCATCATCTTTACAAGCCCAGAGAGAAGTGAGGCCATGGAACCAGGACTCCGGCTTCTCCCTTCCTGCCCCAGACCCCAGTCTGAGGCACGACCCCTGTGCTGGCCGAGTGTGCCCTTCCCTTTTGTGTACCCAATGTTCTTGAGTGTTTGCTCAGTAAGCAACTGTTACCTCTTAGCAGGAAGCTGGCCAGAGCCACTGATGGTGTATGGATTCTGAGAAAGGTCAGAGAGGATAACTTCCGGGGCAGGGCCCTCCCTGGAGGTCTGGGCCAGTGTTACAGTCTTGTGGATTTTATTTTCCTAGTACTGAGGACTGAATTCAAAACTTGTACCTGCCAGACAGGTGCAGCGCCGCTGAGCCACATCCCTGGCAGTTTTGTGGAGTTTTGTTTAAAGTCCTTTGCTCCCCACAGGTGATTCTGCCAAAGTGTGACTGACACATTTTTTTGGGGGGGTCCCTAAAATGCAAAGATAACTCATTTCCGGTTGCATGAGAACCCCCAGCCATGTATATATGTCTTTGTACCTTTTGGAAATGGAAGATGTTCAATGGTGCTGTCAATAAAAATGTTTAAAGAACAAAAATATGGCCCAGATATTTGTGGAAATTGAACAGAGAACCCAAATTAGCTGAGCTCATTTTGTCTTTGCCACCTACCTTGGCAGGTTATTACCCAGGTAATGGATAATCAGTTTGGTTATAATACGCTGGGCCTATTCTCCTGTTCATCTTGCCCGGCTCTTCACTGCTGTGGGGCCCCTGGGCCCCTGCGGTGTCACAGGATCTCATGTCCTGATTTCACTGAGACAAAGCCTGAGAGACTCTGCTTGTAAAGAGAGAAGGTTCATCTTGCCCAGCGTGGAAGTCCCATTGCCTTCCACGCACTGCTTTCTGCCCACGTGGAGACAGCGTGTCAGGGTGGGCGTGGGGAGCCGGGGCTGACTGTCCACCTTGTGCCGGGAAGCAGGTCTAGAACAGGAGGGGTGAACTAGATTTTCACTGTCTCCTCCGAGGGTGCACCTCAGGACGGGAAGGCGCCCCACCAGGCCCTGCCTCTCCGCAGCCCCAGTGTACTTCCAGCACTTGCAGCCTTGAGCGTGTGGTCCCACTGGGGACCATGCCTTGAGCACGTGGTCTCTGGGGGACATTACAGATCCAAACCCCAGCGGGACATCTTGGCCAAAATGCCACCGCTCAGTGCATCCACCTGGCCCTTGTGGACATGTGGGCTGTGCTGTGCTGCAGGCTTGTGCCGATGGGGTGGATGTGTCCCCCTGACTCGGGGGGGGGACACAGGTCTCTCCCCTGGCTGCCCTTGATCCTTAGGAGTCCTGAGTCAGGGGAATGGCCTTCCACGTGTCCCCTGCCTGGACTGTCCTCAGTGTGTGATTCGCCACACGTATGTGAACCTCAGGGCAGTGATTCCTGCTCCCCAGGAGTCTCCAGGCTGCCGTGGAGCTGCGCCGGGCTGGCCAGTCCTGTGGGTCACTGGGGCACCCTGCTGGGTGTGTCCTGGGGGCAGACGTGCCCTCCCAGCCCTGCACCTCTGCCGTGGAGGACCGCAGGACCTGTGGCAAGGCCCACTGCCTTCCATAGTGAGCGGGGAGCAGAGAGGGCTGGCCTGCCCACCCTGCCTCTGCCTCTCCCCCGCGCAGCGTGGCACTCAGAGCATCCTGTTGGCACCCACTGCTTATTTTCTGTCTCTAGAACCGAGCTCTGTCCACCTCTGAAACAGAACCCGAATATTTATTTCCATGAATATTTACAGAATGAGTGAAAACATAGGTTTTCCTCCTTTTATGCTGGACGCAAGGATTTCACACTGAGCTATATCCTGAGCCCTTTTATAATTTTTATTTTGAGACAGGATGTCACTAAATTGTTAAGTTGCCCAGGCTGGGCTTAAACTTGCCAGCCTCCTGCTTCAGCCTCTGGAGCGCTGTGACCACAGGCGTACACCTCGGTGCCCAGCTTCAGTGCTGTCTTTATCTCAGCCCCTTCTTGGGCTCACCCTGGCCAGGACTTGCGGAAGCTTCCCGGCCACGTCCAGCTTCCTCCTCTTCCCCTTCTTGCTCCTCTCCTTGGGGAGGCGCAGACCAGTCCACCTGCGTCCGAGGCCACCTCTCCCTGGCCCTCAGGCTCCACCCTCTGGAGCAGATAAGAGGAGTGCAGTGACACCTGGGAGTCTCGCAGTGTGACCAAGTGTTGGGCTCCTCCGACCCGAGTTCTTTCTGGCAGCGCTGGGGATGGGCCAGGGCCTTTGCGCCGAGCTACACCCCCAGCTCCCCCTTTTCTTTCCTGGTAATGGGGACTGAGCTCAGTATCTTCTGCTTTTGAGGCAGGCAAGTGCCACTGAGCTTCATCCCTGTGTCCCCCGGTCCTTTTGAAAAATACTTATTTTGAGAGAGGGTCTAGATAATTAGGTAAATTGCCTGGGTGGGGCTCAAACTTTCTATCCTCCTGCCTCAGCCACCCAGAGTGCTGGGATTACAGGCTTGACCACCACACCCAGTGAAAACCCAGTTTGGTATGAGCTGGAAGTGGGTATAATGTGCCTGTCCACTCCTGCTATGCTGAAAAGATAACACGTGCTTGTCTGCATGTGCTGCGCTATTTCCCCTGGACGCTCCCAGTCAGCGTGAGACGTGAGCAGGCGAGCTCTTACTCTGTCTGTCACCTGGTAGCACATGTCCCTGGGCTCACAGTGAAGTCTGGGACCGCGTATTCTGCCAGTCGCTGTGAATTTTTAGGTGCAGAAGCATGTGGGCTTCGTAACCATGGCTGGCGGTGGTCCGCTTGTGTCCTGGAGGAGGCCGCGGGACACTGAGTCCCCGAGCGGCCCGGGTGATACAGGCTGCAAGCCCCAGGGAGGGGAGCCTGTGGCGATAACAGCCGCCTTATGTGCTGCAGAAAAGCCCCGCGGAGGGGACCCCGGGCTGGGGGAGCAGTGCAGGCCTGGCAGGGCCAGGGCGGACCCCTGTTTCCCAGCTTGGCTTCCTGCGGGGAAGACGCCCCATGCAGCCCCCCCACCGGGCAGCCGAGCCCAGATCGCTGGCAGCAGCCCTGGGAAAGGCCGGTGAAGCGCTTGTCCGCTCTTGGGCCCGCCCACCACGTTGGAAGGGATCGCTGGAGTACCCGGGTGGCTGTGGCCTCTCCGTCCCAGGGGGACGGTGAACCAGCCCCTTGTCCCCAGTCCCCTGAAGCAGAGGGGCTGGAGTGGGTGTGGGCCACGCGCCCCGCGGGAGTGGCCGCCGGGACCAGTGGACGGCGACACTGCGCTCCCTTTGCTCCGGCGCCTCCGGGGCGCTCGGGACTTCTGGCAGGGACGCTGGGGCGAGCGGCTGGGACGGCTCTCTCCCTGACTGTGCAGGCAGACCCGAGCTCAGAGGAGAACGCGCTCCTAACATGATCACGGTTTGTTTCCTTTTAAAAGAACTCAGTGTGCTCTGGCCGGCTGGAGGGCGGAAGGGTCCACCCCGCTGAACATCTTCTGGTTACTCCACGTTTGAGGGCCCTGGAGCTGGGGCGTGCCCGCCGCACACCTCGAATTCCTTTTACCTCCCTTCTCTCTGCTCCTTCCTCTTGAGCCCCTCCCACTCTGAGAAAGGTCTGTCTCCCGACTTCCTATTATCTGTCTTTCATTTTGCAATTTGTCCATTCTTTGGGTTTCTCATATGAAAGAAGCTCGTGCTTCCGACTCCTCTCCATGAACCCGGCGGTCTCAAGCCGCATCTGTTTTCCCCACACCGTCCCGGTGCACAGCGGGATGGATTTCCATGCCCGCTCCTTGGCTGCCCAAGTTTACTTGGGGAAACCGCTCCCCTGCTGGGACTCCAGCACTTGGCGGGTACTATGTGTTTGTGGGGTTTGGCCCAGCTTCTCCAAGCCGTTTCTTCTCTGGACCTTTGATCCCTGTCTCTAATTTCCCCTAAGTTTGTTACTTCTGTAATACCAGAAAAGTTATGCAGAACTAGTACTGACCTCACAAGTGCTTTCTGCGGTACTGAATTCTAAAGGCATTTATTGCTCCTCCCATAGCATTTGTGGCCGATTATCTGTCCCACCCACGCAAGCAAATAGCACGCATGAGGCACAGACCACCTTTTAATAATGGCGGTGAAGCTGTGCCTGCCTCCCACGGTCTGACTCTAGACTGCTCACGAGATTTTGGGGCTCCGGAGCTGGAGCCCAGGCCCTGCTCACAGCAGCCCGCACCTGGAGTCCACACGCCACCGCATCTTCCTCGACTAACAGGAGAAACGGCAGTGTCTCAGCGAGTAGGACTCGGGCAGACTGCGGGTGTCGTGGTGATGCTGGGGGTGCACCAGGCGGACGGGATGGGCCAGGGGTGCGAGGCCAGGCCGAGGCCCAGGGTCGCAGTCGCGCATGGAGCTGGGACCCTCGGCTGGTTAAGGACCCTGGTCTGCGTGCTGGGCCTTAGCACCCGTGCCTGGACCCCTCCTGCACTCTTGGGGGCTGCAGGTAGACAAGGCCCAGGCTTCCCAGTGCTCCCGAGGCTTTTCCTTGGGGAACAGCACCCAAGGCGATCAGCTGGCCTCTAGAAGGCGAGAGGCACTTTTGGAGAACTGGCTGCTGGCTGCTTTGAGGAGCCTCTGTGTACCGGGGCACAGGCAACCTGTCCCCAGTTGTGAACTGTTGCTTCCTTCCCCGCACCTGGTTTGTACCCAGGAGGGTTCGGATTGTAGAACATACACACTGCACGTTGGTGCCCGTGGAAGGACTTTGGGAAATGAAGCTGGGCTGGGCCTGGTGACCACAGGCCTGTCATCTCTGCACTCCGTGAGGCTGAGGCCCGAGGATCCCGTGTTTGAGCCTGGCTGGGTAAATCAGCAACTTAGTGAGATCCAGTTTCAATTAAAAAAAAAAAAAAAATATATATATATATATATATATAAAAGAAATACAGAAAGGAAAGAGTGGGCACTGGGAGTGGAGAAAGCAAATAGATGGCGATGGCCGAGCAGAACCAGAGTCCTTTACAAAGTCAATTTAGGAAAGATAAAAGCAAATGAGGGAAATTAACCCTTGACCTGGAGATTATGTGTCCCCGGCGCCCAGAGTGGAGACAGCAGAGGGTGCGGCCGGCTCTCCAGGGAACGGCCAGTGGGGCGGAGATGCAGGAGGCGATGCCTGCTCTGGGGACCCCAGGGCTTCCGAGCGAGGGCAAAATGGGTGAGCGGTGCATTTAGCAAGAGGCGATGCTGGAAAACTTTTCTGCAGCCTCTTTGCTACTCATTTTCATGGACATCATGTGGCGCATTTTGCTGTTTCTGGGAGTGGATGACCAGTGCTTATTAGAAGTTTTCCTTCTTACTTTCCATTAAATGCAAGTCTTAGAAATATAATTTTAAGTTTTTGCCGGTTAGAATGTTCTCCATTCTGGGAGTCTGTGGACGTTTAACCAGCCAGGTGTGGTGGCACACACCTATAATACTGAAGTGCTGGGAGACTGAGGCAGGAGGATCCTATGTGGCCCACTGTGCACAACTTAGTGATTTAGGGAGAACTGTTTTAAAATAAAAAATTTTTTAAAAGGGCTGGGCTGTGGCTCAGTGTGAGAGCCTTGCGTTCTATCCTATTTACTTCATAAAACAAAACAAAAACCAGAAACAACCCGATCCTGGTGTCTGAGTGGGTAACAATAACATCAGACAGATGCAACTACCCAAACCTGGGTCTGGGTTTTAAACACAAAGGCAACCTTTGCCACACTGAGTTAACTTGAACATGTGAGAACTAGCAGCTCTCCCTCCAACGCAGTTGCCTGGCTGAGCTGAAAGGTGCACTCAGCCTGGTGCTCGGCTTGCCTGCCTAGGTGCTGCCCACTTCCCTGCCCTACAGGGAAGATGACCACTCCTGGTCCCAGCGTCCTCTGCATGTTTCAGCACCCTCTGCATGTCCCAGCATCCTCTGCACCTCCCAGCATACCCTATAGCCATGGAAGAACAGGGTAGTTCTGCCTAAAGACCAACATGTGCAAGTTTTCAGGGTTGGGAGCTGCTGTGGCTCGGACGCAAGCGGGGGAAACCGCATGTGTTTATAGCTGCATCCACAGGAGGTGCTTTGGGGGTGGTGGAGGCTGAGGGAGGTTGCTGGGTGCTGCCCTCGTGGCTGACTGTGGGGGCCCAGGCTTCCTCTTGTGTCCCTTCTGCTCCGGTCTCAGGGTGAGTGGTTTGTCCTAGGGGCTCTGCCGTGACCTGCTGCCCTTGCCAGGGACACAAATCCAGGGTGATTCAGTGCTGGAGGGGACCTGGAACCTCTTTATAGTCGAGTTAGCCAGGGCTCTGTCATCGGGTAAAATGCCAGACACCTGAGAGGCTCAGGGGCGGCTCGATTGGCTCTTGGTTTCACGGGGCTCGGGCAGGAACATAACGGCAGAAGGGCCTGGGGAGGAAAAGGTTCATTGCTTGGTACCCAGAGAACAGAGAAAGCAGAGGGCAAGGGGTGAAGGCCGTGCCACCGTAAACCATCCAGACACACCCGCAGGGTGCTGTACCAACCCCCTAGGAGGCTCCCAAGGCAATCAGGTGAACTGTCACAATGAGTTAACTGCTCTGGTCTTTTTTTTTGTAATGGGGATCGAACTCAGGACCTTGTGCTTAACAGGTAGGGGTGGCGCCCCTGACCTACTTCCTCAACCCTTAGGTCTTTTATTTTTATCTTTTTGGAGACAGGTCTTGCTTTTTGTAGTTCATGCTGGTCCTGAGCTCACTATGTAGCTCAGGCTAGCCTTGAACTCACAGCAGTCCTCCTGCCTTTGCCTGCCGAGCGCTGGGATTACAAGGATGAGCCGCCACGCCTGGCACTGTGGTATGTGGTGCTGAGTGCTGGTAGGCATGAGTCACCACACTTGACATTGTTGTTTGTGGTTACCGGGGATCGAACTTGGGACCTAGCACCTGCAAGGCAGATGCCAGAACCACTGAGCCAAATCCCCAGCTTAGGTCTTTTATTTTTTTGAATCAAAATCCCTGTATGTAGCCCAGACTCACCTTGAACTCATGGCAATCCTTCTGCCTCAGCCTCCCGAGTGCTGGGATTACAGATGTGCCCCACATCACTGGGCAGTTATTTTACTGCAGTGACAGAAAGTTGCCTAGTACAGCTGTGGCGCCAGAGTCAGAGGCTGCTGAAGGCTAGACTTCTTACATGAGCAGAGCAAACCAGTGCTCTTTTGGAGATATTCCTAGGAGTGTCTGTTACTGGAAGCTAACATAGTCCCTGACAGTTTCTTTTCCCTCATGCTCTGGAATCCCGATCTTCCGCCCGATGCCTGAATGTCCAGTGGTCAGTGTGGGTCCTGCTGCGTGACGGTTTGGCGCAGGTGGAGTTGGGTGCTGTTCTTGGCCGGCTCTACCCTCCTCCACATCCTCCCCTGCTCTCTTCCCACATGCCCTGGGGGACCTTGCTGCACCCCTACACCTAGTAGGCTCCCAGCTGCTTTCTCTGTCAACCTTTAAGCCTTCATCACTCACCTTTCTGTGTCCTTGACATGGGTAGAAACAGGCCGGTGGGGACCCCGTCCCCAAAGCGGGTCCGAGGCATGAAGGGGTTTGTGGTGATCCAGGGGCAGCAGCTTTGCAGGGAATGCCCTGTCTTTATCTTAGTGCCTCTTAGGCGGCCACACATCAGACCTGGAACTTCAGCCACGCTGTGCTGATCTCCTCTTTACTTGTGGAGAGGTCCAACTTCAGGAGGATTCTGAGGAGTGTCACTGCTTGTCCACTGAGCTCTTCCTACTGTCCCTTACATATATGAATTCATTTAGCTCCCAGAAGAGCCTAGGAGGTCGGTGCTAGTTTTTGCTCCCATTTAATTTAAAAAAAATTTTTTTTAAAAGTTTTTTGAAACAGGGTCTCACTATGTATTTTAGGCTGGCTTTGAGCTCACTATGTAGCCCAAGCTGGCCTTGAACTAACAACAATCCTCCTGCCTCAGCCTCCTGTGTGCTTCCCATTCTAAACACAAAGGGCTGGGCACAGGCTGCCTCAGTTGCCTCGGGTTGCGGAGTCAGGCGGAGAGAAAGGGAGGAACAACCGGTGGGTTAGCTTCCTCTGGACTCCTCTGAGCTGAAGACAGTGTGTATGGTTGGCACCAGATTCTGGCACACCCCAGGGACTGGAATTTGGAGCAGGAAGCACGTGACTCGGGAGCACACTTTCGGACACAGTGCTTCACCGTTGCCAGAGTGCGGGGAGGCTGCCGAGGCTCGCCCAGGAGCGCGCTGCGTTGGTTCCTTCGTGGTGCTGGGCACTGAGTCAAGGGCTGAAGCACAGCCTCGCGCGTGTTTTACACGGGCCCATCCAGGCCCTCCTGCGCATCGCAGCGTTTCCCTTGCGACCTCTTCTGGAAGTCCCCGACACCCCGCCTCTGCGTCTCCCTGTCCTCCGCGCTCTTTCCTGACTCTGGCCCACATCCACTCCAGCGTGTCACGGCTTCCGCTCCACGCAGGACTCTAAGGCTCGTCACCGGAGCTGGGCTCTGGACGGCGACCTTCCCTCGCCAGTGCCATTTCTGCCTGGATCTCTGTCGGCCCCACGAGCCCAGCATGTAAGAAGCAAGACTCCCTGTGCCTCGGGCAGGCCGTCTCTTCTGCTGCCCACATGGCTAACAGCCCCTAAGATGATGAGAACGTGGTAGTGAGACACTCCTGCTGTTTCCTGCAAATTGGGGCCCTTTCCTCTGTGGCTCTCTTGCCTGATAGGTGTGGGTCCAGGTGGCCCTCGGTAGATTATTGGGGTGACTCTGAGCAAACTGTCCCACCTGTTCCTAGATTGGAAACAGGAACGACGGTCTGTCCAGGAGGACACTAATTGGAGGAGGACACTAACTGTCCCACCTGTTCCTAGATTGGAAACAGGAACGACGGTCTGTCCAGGAGGACACTAATCTCTCTGACCTTGAGGTCAGAGAGATTTCCAAAGGGCAGGCGACCTGGTTGGTAGCTGAGAAAGTAAGTTAGGAGCCCTTCTCTTTGGGTCCTGGGTTCCCTGAGAAGTGGGTGGGCTTGTGCTCAGAAGGGCTGACCAGGAAGGGAGGCCAGGGAGAGGTGAAGGTCACAGAGCTGTCCCGAGGTAGGGCAGGGTTGGTGCAGGAAGCCAGGAGCAAAGGCTTAATGAGGTCAGAGAGCAGCCGGTGTCCATGTTCACGGGAGCAAGTGCTGAGGGAAGTCAGGTCTGAGACTCCAGAGGTTCCTGGAGCTGAGAGTGGGGCCGCAAGCCGGGGCCCAGGGAATGGAGGTGAAGGTCCCTGGAGCCCAGGGGAGCGAGGGCGGCCCCGTGGGCTGGCCACTGAGATCACGGATGGCGACGGACGAGGGACAGTTCCTGGGGCGTCTCTGGACAGCAGAAGGGATGTCGCTGACTGGCACCCCCGTTTCCCTTTCATTCCCCCTGCACAGAATTCCGTGGCTGTCCCTGACTGGAGCTCTCCCGAGGTCTCTGCCGTCCGTGGGGAGAGCGCCAGCTTCTGAACTGAGTCTCAGGTGCTGGTCTCCACCTTCCCCTCCAGCCCTGTTCTGTCGCCACCTGCTACCTTCCTGGGCTGCTCCCCCTGGACTGTGCCCCCTGTACCCCGGGACCCTGTGACGCTTGGGCGACCTGTCCCATGGCTCCTGTGTGACGGCCACCACTCACCTCCGTAAGCCCCTCCCCCAGCTCCTGTTTCTTTCTCATTTCTATGGTGCTTTGTTTACTCATTTCTGCCACGAAATGAAATCCTCAGCACTTTTGCCACCTACACGTAAGACTCAGAATATTAATATGGTTTTCCCACCGAAGGTTGAAGTTATGACCTAGTCACTCGGGGCTGTGCCTCCCAGTTCTGGCCTGCACACAGGGACCCTGCCTGGGGCGCATGCGCAAGCCCCACCCCCAGCTCTGGGCGAGCGGCCTTTGGGGACCGGGTGTGCTCTCTTTGCACAAATGTAGTAATACTACAACTGTAGTAAGTGTGCAAGTGTGAAGGGTCCAGGCGCTTCTTCTGAGAAAACGGAAGCCAGACGGGCCCGTGATTTGTCTAAAGTGTCTTGTGTTAAGTCGCAAAGTCAGGAAGCAAAGGCAGGTGTGCAAACAAGCTGAAGCACGTGACCCGGGTCCACTCTGCCCTAACACCTGCACGTAGTATATATTTTAAATCACAAAGATTCCTTTAAAAAAATGAACGTAGTTTCCATCTGCAAACTGTAAATATTGTAAATATTGTAAATATTCAGAGAGCTCTCATTTCTCTTCCCTTGTCAATTTTACTGCAAGGTGAAGGTCAGCACGGAGCAAGTCCACAAAATAAAGTGTTTTCTACAGTATTTTATTGAATGTTTATTAAATGTTGGTCTTGTGATCTCGTGAAAGGAGGCCTGTATCCGTTTGTGAGAACCATTTCTATGAATAAATGCTTGCAGTGAAGTCTCTCCTCTGAGCACCCAGTGGCTGACATTTCCCTGCTGCCGTCACTGGGAAGTCTCAACCCACCTCTCACATGCTGGTATTTTTCTAAAGCCACAGAAGATCTCCTGATACTGCTCTTGAAATGCCAACTCCAAACCCTAGACATTAGAGCTCCGAAGTGTGACATAATTAAGATGATAATCTTCTTTTCGGGGTATTTTCCAAGTGAAACATGAGCACTCCCCAGACTTAACGTACTTGCAAGCACTGATTTATAATAGTCAGCGTCAGTAAATCTTCAGCACTCTTAAACCTGCGCGTCCACCGCCCCTTCACTCTTTCCACTGGGGAGTCCCCCCCCCCCCGCACCTTCCCTGGCTTTCTTTGACTATTTTCTGTGACTCTTCTCCTGGTTTATGACTTCCTTTCCCAGACATATCTAAACAGCTATTCCACCCAGCCACTGAACTTTCAATTTGGTTACTTTACTTTCTAGTTCTAGAATTTCCATATATGAAGACATATTTTTCTCAGTTCTCTTCTATTTTTTTCAGCTCCTTGAACACGAGGAAGCATATTTATCTTACAATTGACAAGTAAAAACCCTGATACAGTGGTGCCTCATTTCACAAACTTAATTCTCTTCTTAATTCTGGTAACAAACCAAATTCACTGTGAACTGAATTGTATTTCCCCATCTGGTCAACACTGAACCTAACCGTTCGATTTGATTTGGTTCACAACCAGTTCAGTTAGTGACTAGAACTGTGTAAAGTTTGAGAACTGAAGTCACGTTGTAACTTGACTCCAGATTGATTTGTATTGCATTTGGATTGTTTAATCCTTGAGGCTTGAACATGGCGAATTTGAGGCCAGCCTGGGCTACATAGGGAGCTCAGTAAGGCCTGAACTAGCAAGATAATAACCAAAACCAAAGCCAACACCAAAAATACCAAAATAAATAAATGAAAAGAAACCAAACGAAAACAAACAAACAAACAAAAACAACAACAACGACAAAAAAACAACAAAAGAAGAAATTGAGAATTTAATCAATTCTCAATTGGTATTAATCATTTTTTGAATATTTGGTAAAATTTGCTCATAAAATCATCTGGTCCTTGATCTTTATTTATTTAGAATTTTTTGATTATGGATTCAATTTCTTTACTACTTTTAAATCCGTTAATTAGTATTTTCTGTCCTCCCATGATCCAGTCTTGTAAGGCTGCAGGGTTACTAAGAATTTTTTCCCCTCCTCAGTTACCCAGTTTGTGTTGTGAGGCCCATGGCGATCTCTTATGATCCCTTTTTGTTTCTGCAGCATTAGTTGTAGTAACAACTTATTTCAGTCTTCCCTCTCTGTTTTTTTTTTTGGTACAGGGGATTGAACTTTGAACCTTGCACTTGCTAGGCAGGCACCAGAACCACTGAGCCAAATCCTAGCCCATCAGTTTGCTCTTTTCTGAGTCTAGCTAAAGGTTCTCACAACTCTTTGTCTTCATTTTTTCTCCTGCTTTTTTTCCTATTCTTCTTTTTCTCATCGGTCTTTTAACCTATATTATGTCTTACCTTCTACTGCCTTTGGGCTTAGTTCATTCTTTTGCTAGTTCCACGAGGTATAAAGCTAGCTTTTGACCTGACGTCTTTGCTGTGTGTTTATTGTGATGAATTTCCCTCTAGCACTGCCTTTGTTGAATCCTGTGTTTGTGTGTTTTGTTTTCATTTGTTTCAAGACATTTTCCAGTTTCCCTTTTGATTTTTTGACCCGTACTCCATGTTTAGAGTGCTGTTTAGTGTCCTGACACTTGAGAGTTTCGCAGATGTCCTCTGCTATTGAGCCCTAGCTGCCCTCTGCGGCTGGAAGAACTGCTGCCAGGATTCGAGTCTTGTAACTGGCCCTGCCCCTGTCCTTTGGGTCCTCCCTGGGGTGGTCTAGCCCGCCCTTCCTTACTGTTGTCAGCCTGCCTGTTGTATCCACTGTTGGAAGGGAGATGTTGACATTTTCTATTATTTTATTGCTATTTCTTCTTTCAATATTTACTTTATATTTTTAAGTGCTATGATATTAGATACATATATATTTTATAATTGTTATATCTTCCTGGTCAATTGGCTCTTTTATTATTATATGACCTCAAATACTGTCATAAGAGACACATAAGACATTATATAATAATAAAAATTCTTTTCTATCTTCCTGGTTAACTGGCCTCTTTATTAATCTAAGTTCTAGGACTATTTGAGATGAATGTTTAGGGGCAGATATTTGATTCCTATTTACTTTCCCTAGTGAACACTGGTCTGCTCAGGATTGCAATTTCTCTTTTTGAGACAATTTGTTTGTGACACTTGCATATTCCTCTCAAGTTTCCCAAGTATTGGATTCACCCTGTCCATAGTGTACTGTTAGGGTTTAAAATGTTTCTACTGGTTTATAGGAACCGGCCCTTGGCCCTCACGTCGCTCGCTGTGCCTTCTCCTTTTCTCTAAGCTTCTCAAAGAAAATTTTTGCTTCTTTCTTTTTATCTTTTAAATCAGTGTATATTTGCCATACGCAGTAATTGTAGTCATTTGGGGGGCTGACTCACGTATATACCGCATCTTGATCTTTCTTCTCTCTTTCCCTCTCTTCCACTGGAGTAACACACATGCACATGTACACACACGTATGCAGGAGGCGGTACATATGGTGCATAGGAATCACAGGTCTGGGCTGAGTCTTCCTCTGTATGCCATGCACTCTGAGCTCCCAGCCAACTCCTGCTGGCCTTGGGGACTTGGAGCCTCTCAGCCCAGCCCTCTCCTCCCGCTCCCGGCTCTGGCTCCGTGCGAGGACTCGGCAGTCTCCCTCCCAGGGCTTCCGCTGCCTGGGTGACCGTGGAGGCCGGACCCAGAATCCCGCTCTGGAGTGGCTGCCAAGATGGCTTTATTCAGGTCAGGAAGAGAGCGATGTGCTGTGATTCTTAAAGTCGGTGCCGTGGGGCATTGTGATAGCAGATTTGCAAGAAACTCAGCCTTTCTCACAGGCATTGCTGCAGAGAGGAAAATCACCAGGCTGTGAGGCCCTGTTTCCTTTCAAGGAAAGGAAGGCCCTGTTTTCCTGTTTTGCTCCAAGCAAGAGCAGGAGCGGCCGAGGACAGGCTGCGATGCCGACCTCGGACTTCACCTTGCCCCGAGGCTGAGCCCGTTCCCCACTTCATTCATTAAGGCTCTGTTCTGCACAGGGAGTCAGAGCTGCCGTGAGGCCCTGTGACAACTTCACAAGCTGAGCACGAAGTGGACTTGGGTTGATGCCTTAGAGCAAAAGAAAAGGTTTAATATGGGATTGCAAAACTGCTCCTGGATACTATAGTAGAGTTTCACTGTTGAATTCTGGTTTCCACCAGCAAATAAAGGAAGTCACTAAATATGTCCTGGCTGAACTAATGAGTCAACCATCCAGGTCTGTGTGAGGCTCTCCGGACAGACATGACCGGGCATTTTAGTTGGCAAAGGGGGATCTTTTCCATTTTTACTATTTGTCGGCAGATACCAAATGTTTTGAAAATCACCGAATTGGATTTTTTATGGCACGTGAACAAAAAAGTTTGCACTTTTTTTTTAAAAAAAGAATCACATATGTTAATCTGATGCCAGGGTTACACACCTGTATTTTTGATGACAAACAGATGATCGCACCCTCTCCAGCCCAGTTCTGGATCTGCAACAGGCGACAGCGCAAGTGAGTTACTCGTTCTGAGAATTTCACAGTATGACTTAACCCGGTGGATTGATGTCCGAGAGGGAAGCCTGGGAGGAAAGCTGGACTTCCCAGCTGCTTCTGCTGCGACAGGTTATAAAGATGAAAGGTGACAGAAGCGGAGACACACACGGCAGACCACCATTGTGACCATGTCAGGAGCAAATTCATACAAAAGAAGGGAATTTAAAATAGTCAGCACCCACGGAGTCGTCACCACGCGGTCATCCTTTTTCCACCCAGTCCTGGCCAGACCCGACCAAGACAGGCTGTTCCTGAGGGTAGAGAAATGGGTTTTCCATGTGCCACCTGCCAGCAGGCCCGACCGGAAGCGGGGAGGCTGGCTCAGGGCCCCTGCTCTTACCTGTGAGGCCGTGGTGCTTCGCAGAGAGGGCAGGAGGGGCATCGTGGGTCAGCCGAAGGCTCAGCGCTCACGGTTATGCTCAGGAAAGCTTTGAGGAGCTATTATGATTTTTTGGCTTGTATTATCAAGCTAACTGCTCCGGGTAATAGATTTCCAGAGATACTAGACTCCTAAAGAAATGAACAAAGTATTTAGGAAGAAGACACTGAATTTCATGCTCTTTAATTTGTATCTAGCACACTTTCTCCATTTAAAAAGTGAACTCACAAATTCCACGCCGTCTTCATTCTAGTGTTATGTACAGTTATCATGGTGTATGATGTAGAAGTTAATAAAAAGAAGTAAACACGCACAAGCTAAATGATATTTAATCTATAATCTATAACATACTTTTTTTTTTTTTAAGGTTTTTTGAGACAGGGTCTCGCTTTGTGGTTCAGGCTGGCCCTGAGCTCAGCCTCAAACTCACATCACAGCAGTCCTCCTGTCTCTGCCTCCCGAGTGCTGGGATTACAGGCGTGAGCCACCACGCCCGGCACTGTGCTATGTGGTACTGGTTGCTGCTGGGAGTGAGTCTCCACGCCCAGTATAGGTATGTGGTTACCAGGGATCGAACCCGGGTCCTTGCGCTTGCAAGACAGGCACCGGAACCACTGAGCTATATCCCTGGCTATAACATACTTTTAAAGGTGTTTTTGGTTTGAAAACAAAATTAAAAGTATTTCAAGTTTGAAACTCATCAGAGAATCCCATATTTATTACCTAGATTGTGAAACCTGCCTTCTGTAACTGCTTAGATCTGAGCAGCCATGGCTAAACTGAAGGTCTTAAGGAAAGTAATGAGGTCATGAATGTCAGCAGGAAATCTTGAAGTATGAAGCTCATTTGCCTAATATCCTCCCTCCTATAAGCTGTGACCACCACCAAAGTGTGATTTCCCCTTAGCCACTAAATCAAAATGTTCGGTTAATACTTTCAGCTACCTTGGAAATCTAAAGTGAATATCTACATAGCATTAGTTCTGTGTCACTGTTTTAACTGTATAACCAACAACTGTATATAATAAACTTGTTTTCTCTAATATAGGAACTGTCTTATTAAATTTATTATTTGGGGCAATTTGTTTTTATTTTTTATTTTTTGAGACAGGATCTCTCTTGTAGTTCAGACTGACCCTGAATTTACTACGTAGCCCAGGTGAGCCTCAAACTCACAGCAATCCTCCTGCCTCTGCCTCCCCAAGGCTGGTAATTATAGGCATAAGCTACCATGCCTGGCACTATGGTATGTGGTACTGAATGCTGGTGGGGCATGCGTGAGTCTCCATGCCCAGCACTGTTGTGTATGGTTACCACATACAATGAACCCCGGCCCTTGTGCTTGCAGAGCAGGCACTGGAACCACTGAGCTGAATTCCCGCCCCTATTTTGGGCAGTTTTTAATGGCATTTGCAGCCTCCTGTTTTCAGAGTGAATTAAATTCTGTGACCCAAACAACATCAATTAGAAATCTCCTATTATCTGCAAGTTGGCAGGACACGAAAAGCTAAAAATGTGTAATCTTTATAATCAATCCCCCGTCGCTCAGGGATAATCAGCTGCAGTAGCCAGTGGAACAAAGTTCCCACTGTCTCCGCCTCTTTGGAGGATAAGTCTGCATTTGACTTACTCTTGAAGTATTGGTTTGTACATCCGACAAAGTAAGATGGGTCCCTCCAGATTACTGAGTGCATTAAGATCTCTGTGTTCTCACTTAGTGCTTTCGAGTTGAGCAAGGGGCTGTGCTGGGTTTGCCTTTGTGTTAGTTGAAGAGAAATGACCTTACAGCCACTGAGAGCAATGCCCCAGCTCACTTAATATTGCAGTTCATTATTTCTATTTCCTAAGTACTATTTTGCCCTTTGATTTTCTTCAAAAAATAATCTGAAAAATTACTTGTTAATTTCATAGGTTTCTACAGTTCTCATTTGGGTTGTAACAATTATAAAAACATAATGGTAACATTATACACCAGTGTATTAATTTATTAAGTCATGAACTTAACACTTTTCGAACCACAAAGAAGCCTTCTTAATATCAAATAGTAACTTTTCAAATTCCATCTTTTGCTAATTAGAACATTTCTGCTTTATACCTGCTATGAAAATCTGGTAGGGTTTTGCAGGTCAAGAGACATTAACGCTAAGCCTTGCTCAGTGACTTGGCAGCGCCCCCTTCTGTCCGAGATCTAGAATGCAGAACAAATAAAGTAGAGTAAGAGCCAATAATGGTGACTAGTCTATGACAATCAGCAACAGAAATGGCATTAATGTGAGGCCCCCCGATCGATGTTCCTCAAAGACCGAGCACGGAAAACTCCTGTTTTCTGAACATCTTTCTGGTAGGGACTTGGGAGACTCACTATCATGAAGCTCTGGTACGCTGAGAGGAAATACGCTGCTTCTGCTGAGTTTTGCATTTTCACGGCGGGTAGGGCTGTGCCAGCGGGGCCCCAGGAGCTGAGATTTCTGGGGTCATGGTGTCAGCTCAAGGTGTCATCCTGTTTTTATGCAGCAGTTTGACAGTGTTTTTCATGAATTCTTATAAGTATTGTTCATCTCGATGCCTGAGTCTTCGGACACGTCTCCAGCACCTCTGTGGCTGCCCCCTCCCGGCCCAGCTCACCAGCACTGGCCTTTTGCAGGCGTCTATCATTCCTACAGTTCTGAGTAGATCACACCACAGGGCCGCGGCCGGGCCACCCCCGAATGAACTCAGTGGCCGCCAGGAGATTGGCAGCCGCACCCTGCTGTCACCAGCTGACAGTGTAGGAACCCTGGACCCAGAGAGCCACCGACCAGGTGACGTTGCCAGGGTTTCAGGTAACAATGGGTTCAAGTTCAATGGGTCCAGGTAACAAGGGAGGAGGAGGTCCTTGGGTTCATAGCATCGTAAAGCAGTAAAGTTATATAACATTTGCATTACTCCAATAAAGAAATAAATGATCTCTCATATTTCAATATAACCTGTCATCTTGGAACTGTCTTTACTTTGTGTGGCTAAATCCACACCGGGGGGTCGTTATTCCTGACCTTTCAGACTGCTGGCTTTTTTTCCTGATGAGAGGAAGCCGATGGAGCCAGCTCGGAGAGGGTTTCCGAGCGGCATAGGGTTTAACAGTAACTTCTGATGGGCGCCTTGGTCACCGCAGCCAGGGAAGCAGGCCCAGCCTTCCCAGGAAGAATGTGACCAGGTGGCAGCTCTCACAGGTCAGCACCTGCGACTCTGGACACACGTGTTAGCGGCATTGAGGTTCCTGTCAGGGAAGAGAGTCCAGCAGTGTCCCGCAGCCTTCAGGGTTTGCGGGTGGTCTTTTGGGGATGGACCTTGTAACATATTTTGGTGGAACTGATTTTTGGTATAACTGATTTTTCTCCTATTAACCAGTTTCCTGCTTTTAACAAAGTAGGGAGCTGAGAAAACTTTTAGTTGCAAGAAGACAGGGCAGAAGAAGGATGATCTTGACCGAAAGTGAGAGTTTAAACTTACTTAGGCCTTTGCTTCTCTGTGTGAAAATAGACCTTGTCCTATTGCAGAAAGAATGGGACATCTTTACCATTGTGTTTGTTAGGCATTTGGAAGTCCGTGTGGAAAATCTGGCAGGAATAATAAGCTAGTCTTGCAGCTTACACGTGTGTGATTCTTAGCCATCCGTACTCCATAAAACTTGGAGAAGAGAATAATCCAACTCTCTGTCAGTAGATAATTTCTGTCAAAATTTCTCCAAATTTCTCCATAATTTCCAAATTTTCCATAATTTCTCCAAAAGCATGAGGCTATGTCTCGTGCTAAACTGGAATAGATGTCACTTTTGTTGATGTCTTTTCCAGGGAAAGTTCATGTTTGTGTTCAGGCAACCCTGTTCAGGGACCCCTGCCCCGATACACGGGGTTGCAACATGGCTTTCGTTCATATTGACTTTCTCATCTTGAGGAAATCGCGCTGGGAGTGAATAGGAACTCATCTGAACATCTTGTACAGTGCTTACTTAATGAGACCTTTAAATTTGGGTTTTAAAATCAAGAAAACAGTTTGTTCTCAAACAGTATTGACTACCACACAAACTATTTGATAAATAAGAATAATGCACATAATCTGTGCCTCTGAGTGATATCATTGGAGTGATTCTGTTATGTAACAGGTCAGTCTGCTGAAAGGAGTCCAACTCCTAGTTAGTAAGTGTAACAAATACCATTTGATTACCTTGCAGGGTCCTGGAAGAGTCCAGAAGGTCAGAGTACACAGAAACTTCCATGTCTTATTTTTTTTTAAAAAAATTTCATTATTCAGCATGGACATTTGTGAATTGAACCTTGTCTTTCTTAATATATTTAAAATATGAACATAATGGTTGTGATTCACTCTCTTACTGCACATATGTACTTCTGGGGGCTGTGCTCAGTTGCACAGATTCCTGTGACCTGACCTTGGAGACATGGAGATTTTAATGTCAGTACTGTGGGAAAGCGAAGCAATCACTGGGGACAAGGGTTTGGATCAGGACGACGCTGTGTCCGGACGACTGTGGACCAGGCTTGCTTTCTTAGTGAGCCATCAGCATGAGCGCCCTCGTGGGTGGCGCAGGGCTGGACCCAGGCCCAGCTTTGCTGGACCAGGATCTGTGTCCTTCTGTCAGACACAGCACAGTTTAAAACAGCTTAGCGGTAGAGGACGGGGGAATAATCGGAGACTGAAGCCCACAAGGCCAGTGGGGTCCCTGGAGTCCCACGTGGCCACACGGTGAATTGGTTCATAAGATGTCATGATCTGTGCTACTGTTTTAATATGTCAAATGCACAAAGTTGGCCTGAGAGGCCATGGATCACATGATAAAGGAAGCTTGTCTCGAATAGTTGAGCTCTGTTAAAGTTGTTTCAGGTATAATCAGATACCGTGATCGTAGCCCCACTTCCTCCTTGTGGAGGGCGAATCTCTGAACTTGTTTTCTCAATTAGAAAGTGATATTGGTAGGACGGATGCAGGTACATGAAATATTTATACATCTTTGGAAAATCCTATGAGTTCTGCAACAAAGTCATTCATCTCTTCCTTCAGTCACTCTGTGTTGTACATTACAGTAAGCCCCCACCTTACAAATGTTCGAGCCACAAACTTTCAGAGACACGAAGGACCGCCTGCTGAACGTGCCGGATGTGAACAGATCGCGGAGGCAGCTCGCATGCTCGCATGTGTATATCTGATTATACCTGAAACAACTTTTACAGAGCTCAACTATTCGAGACAGTTGAGACAGTTAGCTTTACTTAGTTACCTGCACTTTTAATTAGAAAAGCTGACACTTTTAATTAGAAAAGCTGCTGACACCACGGCAGCTGTGCTGCTGGGCGCACTCTGCACAGCGCCATATGCCCCGTGTACAGAGCTCAGTCTGAGCCGGGGTGTCCGGAGGCAAGAGGAAGGGCAGGGTGGGGTGTGGAGGGGCTGTGGGGGCACAAGGCTTCCTACGTTGTTTATCTGTGTCGAACTTGTGTAAGACTCACTTTGTCAGACTTGAAGATGGATCTGGTTTAGGAATGTCCTCTTGGAAGAGAACTTGTTTGTAAGTCAGGGGCTTCCTGCTCTGAAGGGTTAGGAATACACATCTCAAAGGGTGCAAA
>PVIR01010425.1:14808-50139 GCA_004026965.1 Petromus typicus | reverse complement strand
ATGAGGATATCCTCAAGGTATGTCCATTTAAGTAGAAATGATTCAAACTTATCATTTTTTATGGCAGAGTAGTACTCCATTCTGTAGAAGAACCACAGCTTTTTTATCCAGTCTCCAGTGGATGGACACTTGGGTTGTTTCCAAGATGTAGCAATCACAAACTGGGCTGCTATAAACATGGGTGCACATATGTCACTGTAATAAGAGTCTTTTAATTTTTTTGTGTATATACCTAGCAGGGCAATGGCCGGGTCAAATGGGACCATCAATCCTAGCTTTTTGAGGATTCTCCAAACTGATCTCCACAGGGGTTGTACGAGTCTACAGTCCCACCAAGAGTGGAGAAGGGTTCCTTCTTCTCCGCAGCCTCGCCAACATTTGCCGTTGGCTGATTCTGAGATGGCAGCCATTCTGTGTGGAGTGAGATGAAATCTCAATGTTGTTTTCATCTGCATCTCTCGAATGACTAATGATGTTGAGCATTTCTTCATAATGTGCACCTATGTTTATAGCAGCCCAATTTGTGATTGCTGCATCTTGGAAACAACCCAAGTGTCCATCAACTGGAGACTGGATAAAAAAGCTGTGGTTTTTCTACAGAATGGAGTATTACTCTGCCATAAAAAATGATAAATTTGAATTATTTATACTTAAATGGACATACCCTGAGGATATCCCCATAAGTGAAATAAATAGGGCACAGATAGGTACATATCACATCTTTTCTCTGGTATGAGAAAATAAAGATGTAACTGAGTCCTAGAATTGTACGTTATATATTGTGAAATAGAAAATGCTCAGTGTAAAATAGGGAGAAGGGGGAAAAATGATGCGATTGTAACAAAAAAGTAAGGAAACAAATTTTATGTATATGAGGGGGGTGGTAGGGTGGGTAAGGCTATGAGAAAGAATGAGAATTAAGTTGTGTCTTATACTGGTACAAATCCCCATTATGGAGTGCAATCATGATGTGTATATGTAATGTACTAATAAAGATTAAAAATTTTTTTTAAAAAAGAATAGAATTTATGGGGCCAGAGATTTAGCTCAGTGGTTCTGGAGCCTGTCTTGCAAGTGCAAGGGCCTGGGTTCGATCCCCCAGTAACCACATACAATACTGGGCATGGAGACTCACACCCAGCAGCAATCAGCACCACATACCACAGTGCCGGGCGTGGTGGCTCGTGCCTATAATCCCAGCACTCGGGAAGCAGAGGCAGGAGGATTGCTGTGATGTGAGTCTGAGACTGAGCTCAGGGCCAGCCTGAACTACAAAGTGAAACCCTGTTTAAAAAAAAAAGAATAGAATTTGTTAGGTATGGTGTGACATACCTATAATCCTAGCTATTGGGAAGGCTAAAGCAGAAGAATTCCAAATACAAAGTTAGCATTTGTCACCTTTGAGAGACTTTGTCTCAAAATAAAAATTTTTAATGGCTAGGCATGTACCATAGCACTTCCTGGATTCAACCTCAAGTATTTAAATATATATAAACATGCACACACACACACACACCTGACTTGTTTGATCATAGAATGCAATAAAGTTACTTGAACAAACTCTGATCCTTTTTGGATTTGCTTCAAATTCTTTTGTGTAAGACCAGGACTATGTTTAGCTGACATGTTATTCTCCCCATATTAGAGCAGAACGTTTCTCAATCTTCCAACTGATTAGACAAAATTATGAGGTTTTCCACTGTAGGGAAAATTGTACTTCAGCCCAATATGATGACCAGTTAGTGTTTTCTCTAATCCTATCAAGTCAATTCTTTCTCTGCACTTGATAACACCCTTATACACATAGTATGATCAATACTGAACCAGTCCTTCTTATCCTTGTGAGAACCAAGATGCAGTTTACAGTGTCAGATTAACATTTAAAGGAGTGATTTCTCTAGTTTATTCTGCTGGGATCATAACTGTGCTTTACAGTTCCACGTAGCTGCTTTGGTCTCTGATCTGAAGGGAATATTAAAGAAATGATGTGGGTGATTGGACACAAGGGCTGATTTTGAAGACATCTTTATAAATAGTTTGTCATTGACTGGTGCATATTAGACTGACTCAGTTTCTGGTTGGTCTGTTGTATTGTGAGGCATGTAGGTTGTTGCCCTGACCCAGCTAACACTGCATCCTGCTGTCCAAGCCCAGTTTTCCCATTCTCTATCCTCATTACCCAGGTAACACTGCACAATATTAGCTCCAGGTACCAATTAAAAACAAAAGCATTGCTATTTACAGTGTAATATTTCATAGACCTAGAATATTCCTGATTTCTTGGTGCAAATGTTAATGTACCCAATGACAGTTCATATTTTAAAGATAATATTTGTATATTCCTGAATTGCAAAGACCTTTTCTCATTATAATGCCACTTGATTTGTTAGGGGAAAAGATACAGCATTTCAGAATTAAATGATTACTTGTATTTTTGTTAGGATATATAAGTTTCGATGGTCAGGTTTACGTTTTCTACTAATGACTTTTTTTTAGAATTGGGAAAAATTTATTGAGAGAAAGATAGTTTATATCTAAGAGAGACAGAGGAAGACCAGAAAGTGTGTTTCCTGGGACTCTGTTTCCCAGGGGGTATTTATGGAGCAAAGCCACGAGGACAGATGAGCTCAAAGTAGTACAAAGCTATCATCAACTAATAATTTATGACAAGTATAGTTGCTTAGAAAATGCTGATTAAATGGAAGTGAAATGGGAAAGCAAATCAAGCAGCAAGATACAAGGATTTTCAGTAGGGGTTAGTCAGAGACTTTTCCTGGAAAGGAAAAGTTAAGACTTGGTGATGACACCTATTTAGAATAGCAGTCACTGTTCTTCATACCTAGGAAAAGCACGTGGGTAGAGTAATTTCTCTTCTTTTATAATGTTGGACTTCAGTGAATGTGTCTTCATTGTCCTCCACTTTGGCTCCTTGGCTATCCTCCATGTTGGCTTTTCAAAGGCCAACCCTGACTCACTGCTTACATGATATCTAATTTACTTACCTATCTGCAATATTCCCCCTTCTGAAGAAGTACCCCATAACTGCCATGAGGGGGGAAGAGAAAAAAACTATTCTGGTGACTTCCAGCTGAAGAGGGTTGTGGCTTCCATCAGCAGAGTTACTCAACAGAGGGTTTACCTAAAGGCCTTGATAGGGTCTGGACATTGTTACCTTGAGTAGGTGTATAGCTTTGAATCTGGAGGAGACAAAGCCAAAGAAATGGTAAAATATACATGGGACAAATAAGAAGGTCAGCAGGACTGCTGTGGCCATAACCAACAATTGTTTCTACCAGGAAGAACTGTTAATAGCCCACACAAAGAGAATAAAGAAAAGGTTCAGGAGTCTTCAGAGTCTGACAGAGCATTAGCTTATTTCAAATCTTGAAAATCTGTCCACATATTAACAGACAAATCAGAAATACAATGCAATACTAAGCTTCTTTAATTACATAAGAACCCCTTATTCTGCAGGTGTGGCACCACCATTAGGCTACATCCCCAGCCCTGTGCTGCAGTTAAATGTCTAATGCCATCCAGTTTTGGAGAATGGCTTGCCTCATTAATTTTACTTCCTTATTCAAGGAAGAGAGATCAATTATACTGCCATTTAAGGCCAGCTGAGTAAAATTAGTTAAGGCCTCAGTATGACGCATGACATCTTCTAACCCTAGGGAGGGGATAAAGATAACAGCCAAGTGATCATATTAGTGAACCCTCTAAACCATCAATGTCATAGGTGCGGTAAGTTTGCAGGCTTGTCAAGGGTTTTATCTGTCCAAGAGTAGCCAGGGCTACAGACTGGTTCCACAGAATCAGTGGGTGTCACTAGAGGATTCTCATCTAATCCAGGATGATTAAACCAGATTTGTTACAAATCAGTCCTCAGCCTGTAGAGTTATTATGTGTATACACTGTTCAGGGAGTGTCCACCCCAGCTATATAGTATATAGTTACACCAGTGAGAATAGGAGTGATGTTTCTGTTCCCAACATAAGAGGACCTTTCTAATAAGGTGTCTTATAGTGGGGGTTAACCATATATAGTCATCCCTTATTTGAAAATAGCCATCTTGATATCCATGGTTTTTGTCTTTTATGATTAGACCCTTACTTCTTCTTAATATAAGCTTTAAGAGAGCCCATACTGAGACTTCAGTGGCATTGTTAGAAAAAATTCAAATATGTCCAGGATCATTAAGGGTATAGTTTACAGGCCACTAGGTTACCCTGTAACAGTGGGCTGACCTATGAACTGTTGAGCTCTTTCATGTCTCGTTAATAAATTTTTTTTAACTTTTTCCAATCATCTTCTTGCAATAGGGATACTCTGCAAGGAAGTCCTGATGTACTTGACAAGTGGAGCAGACCACATAGCCAGCAAGGTATTGGTCTTAATGACTCTGCATATTCTTGTACCCACCTTAGAAGGGAACTGCATTCTCTTAAAGGGTAATCTTGGGTCACTTATCTGAAGACTTTGCTTGCCTTTACACCAGAATTTAAGTCTTCTATGGGCTCACATGAGTAGTACAGGGTTGTTGCTCATACTCAGCAATGATCTTTGGTTCCCAGGGCTTGAGTCAGGTGTGGTGTATCCAAGAGTCCAGGCCTGCTACCTTGACAGTCAGTGGAGTCGATAGGATCATGGTGTATGGTCCTTCCCTAGTTGTTATTTTGTCCAGTAATCTTGGTGGAAGATCTCCAAAATGAGAGCTGCAACTGCCAAACCTGAAAATAGAGAAAACATGAGTCTATGTTCTCTAAAATTGAAGAAAGAATTCTAGAAGCAACAGAATTTAAGAGTAAGAAAAACTTATTGAAAGGAAGATAGCTTCTAAGAGAGACAGAAGTGGGGCTAAAAAAAAGGGTAAACCCCTAATGTTATTTTTAATGTTTTTATTTTTCAGTTTTAATAAAGCTCTGTGTGCAAAAGGAAAAGCTGGTTCTTCTTATTCATCTCACCTAGAGGAAAAAGACCCTTACTTATCTCACGTATCTCTATTTACTGAGGAACTCCCTCCTAATCTTGCCAGATCAATATAGGGTTCCCAGCTAGGTGCCTCCTAGAACTCTGTATATTTTTCAGGCAATTTAAAAACAGTTATAATTAAATAATTTATACAGATTTTTGAGGTGAGACAAAGTTTCAGACTCCCTCCCATTAGGGGATACTAGAAACAAAATAATTTAATCAGAACTGGAGTCATCCCCAAGTTATAACTAGAATAACCCAGAATAACCACTAAATGCTAAGCTTCTAGGCTTGATCAGAACTGGAAAGAGCCTGAGGCTCTTTAGCCCACTGATGTGGCCCCATTATTCCATCAGGACTGAACAGAAAGCCCTGGCAACACAAAAACATTATTTTCCCAGCCTAGGACTCAGCAATCCGGGCTCTAAGAAAAGACTGTGCTTATGTTCTAATGATACCTGTAGTTTTAAGTTGCTAATATGCAACCGAAGGAGAGATGCAGCAGGTCACCAATTCACTGGTGGGTACGGGAGCCACGTTAGCCCTGGTCAGTGGGCTGTGGTTGCAGAAATTCAGAGTTAATCAACTGAGTTAATCTACTTCATGTTATTTGAGATTGAAGATTCAAAGGAGAGTGTAGAGCCTCTTGAATGTGATGGAGGAGATGAATTTCTCCAGAAGAAAGTTCTGAGAAGGTGCCAGAGGCATGTGAACCTATAACATGAAAGTATCTTTGTACCAGGACAGCCAAGACAAAGAAGGATGTTATGCTAGCCAGCATCCCATCATCGTACAAAATACCTGAAATACTCACAAAAGAGGGAGGAAGAATCCATTTTGCCTCATACTTTGGGAAGTTTCAGTCCACTGTCACTTAACCTTCCTGCTTTTGGCCTGCAGCAGCACAGTGCATATTGGCAGGAGTACATCACCCCATGATGGCCAGGACCCAAAAAGGGAAAGATAGGAAAGGGCCTGTCCCTCAAGGGTATACAGCCCCATCTCCTAAAGGTTTCATTGGTACCACAAGTTAGAGACCAAGCCTTGGACACGTGAACCTCCAGCAGATATCTTTTTGTGAAGGCCTCAGATCTATCTACTTTTGTGCATTAAAATTCAGTCTGAATACACTCTCTCTGAGCTCATCCTAACTCTTCCACAAGGAACTCTGTACTCATACAACAGGCCTCTGTGTCTCCAGGGGGAAACTGATATTCTTTGGCTTGACTGTCTGAAGTCCATTGGAGGAATGGTATCAGCTCCTTAGGTTGGCTTGGTGCTGGACAATTCACAACCTTCAACAACAGAGCAGTTTATAGGCCTGGGGACAGAGAAGGCATTTCAAAGCTATACTATAGGTACAAAGCTTTTGATTGCCATTAGATTAAAGAAGAACCAACTGCTATAATTTCTCCTTCCAAACTCATGCAGAAGTTTAATCGCCATTGTCATATATTAATGGCATATGAATGATATTAGAAAACTATAAACTTAATCTGACTGTGGATTTTAGAATTTAGACCTTTAGGAGGTAATCATAATTAGATAAGACCATCACAATGGAGGTCCCATGGATGGATCCTAGTAAATATATAAGAATAGAGAAGCCAGATAGATACAGAGATGAAACACATGTTCCTTGTCTCTTGCTCAGTGACATCCTGTGCCTTTTCAGACTCTGTCAGCAAAAAGGCCATCAAGAGATATACACCCTCCAGAACTGTGTTCCAAATGAACATCTTTTCTTTCTAAAATTAGCTTGCTTCAGCTTTTTCACTGTAATAATGCAAAACAGACTGATACAACTACTTTTGGGAGTTAAAAAGAAGGGGTCGCATCAACAACTAGACCACCTTTATGTAATGTTTTCCTCCCACAGAGATGCTAGGTTCTAGTAAGGTAATCTCCCTGTCTTATTCACAATCACATGTCCCCAGCTTCTATTCCAATGTGCAGAATATCAGAAAAACAGGAAATACTGGATTGATGTACAAACTTTAACAATGCTCTCTAACAAGCTGGACAGTGAGCACCACAGGGAGAAGACAAAGCCCAGCTGAGCTTGATGGTTCTAGTCCATTTACCCCTCTTGTTAGCAGGGCCTTGAGAATCAGAAGGGGATGATGAAGCAAAGACCTGTCTCACCACTTCACAGCACAGTGCTGCACTTCTCTGCCAAACCTTCTATCCCAAGACTCCTCATAGCTCAGTATCATCTGTGCATTTCCTTAAATCCATTTCCAGATTTGATAAATACAGGAGGCAAAACAAAGTGAAGCAGCGCAAAGCAGGGAGAGTGGGGATAATGTGTCCCTATGCCCTAAGAATCTGGCACTGCTGGACTGTGCTAAATTAGGTGCAAAGAAGCCATCCAGTCAATTTAGTTTTAATCCCATCACGGTTTTTTGAAAAACATTTGCCAGTGGATCAAGAGTGAAGGGAAAATTTTAAAATAGTATAAGTAGATATGATGCCAGAAAGTCTTGTCATGAACCATCCAAGAACAAGGAAGGAAAATAAAGTAGAAATGGCAAATATGATTAAATAAATACACCAAAATAAATACAAACAAACTCTAGCCGGCCTTGGCCTCAACTGCTGCATTCCTCTAGGCGGTTCCCTGCCCTCCGTGCATAGGCCTGCTTGGCAGGCTGAGCCCAGCTGGGCCAAATTCAGCAATGCTCAGGAATGTGAGCAGGAAGAGGTGTCCAGCACCACTGCCCTAGCAAGGTCTTGTCAAGGGATTGGAAGGAAGGGATAGGAAGAGAAAGAAATCAAGGAAACAAAGGTAAAGTTATGCAGGAGGAAATCTCACAGGGCTTAGCAATGAACCTTTTCCCAAATGGCTGAGTCAACATGTATACATCTATCATAGAGTGTGGATATTTGGGGACATAAGCATGCCTTTATAGTTTATATGCCAAGGAACAGGTTATCATCCACTAATAGTGTTTATTAGTATATAACAAGCCACCTAATAATTCATCAGCTCATAAATCTATGTGTGATTGAGCCTGGCTGAGTAGTTCTTCCCTAGTCACTCCTGAAGTCCCTTATACAGCTCTACTTAATCCCAATGTCATCCAGGTGTTGGTTGGTCAAAGACAAGATCACTCACCAGTCTGGTGATTATACCAGTGGCTGGCTAAGTTACTTGGCTCTCTCATGTTCCCTGGTGGAAGAAATGTTCCCAGCAGCAGTGAGAGAACAAGACACCAGCACTTCCCAAGCCTCATTTCAGATCACATTCACTAAGGTATTTGTCACAACAAGTTACCCTGCATTAGTCAGGTTTTTCTTTACTATAATAAATATTTGAAATAATCATTTTATAAAGAGAAAGCACTTATTTTGGTTCATAGTTTTGAAGGTTTGGGGATCTATTAGCAGGCGGCAAGGCAACACAGCATAGAGGAAGCCCATGACAGAGCAAGACCACTCATCTTGCAACAAGGGGGCAGAGAAAGAGAGAGAGCAAGAAACTTGGGCCCATAATCCCCACTGCGGGCTTTCTCCCACCCAGGGACCTGTAGACCTCTCAGTAGGCCCCATGTCATAGAGTTTCAATCAGTTCCCAACAGCACCAAGCTGAGAGCCAAGCTTCTAACACACAGGTCATGGAGAACATCCCCATATCCAAATGCTAGCATTAGTCAAGCCCAGATTAAAGTGAGGAATAAGCCCCCACCTTGTGGTTGGATAAACTGCTAACTTGTAGTACATGGGATATGTGTCCAGAGATGAGACAGATCTATGCCCGTGTTTCAAAATCAATCACATTGTCCAAACTTAGTTCACAGAGCCTGAAGTCAGGATTGGAGTATATCGTGTATCTGCAGTTTGTTAAACTGTGAAGTGTCAGAGCAAGGACGCTATTTGGAGTGAGAAAGAAAAACTTGAGATCAAAGTGAGGATTCACTGCTGACTCACTGAGTGACACTGGATGCACTATTTAATCTCCTGAGCCCATTTCTTCATCTGTCAAATGCTGACACTGTCGCCTACTTGTTACAGTTTAGATCTACAATGTCCCTCAAATCTTGTGAGTTCATAAGGGGGGACCTGGAGGAAAGTGGGGGGATTTTCAGGGCTCTAATCCCCCAACAGGTTAATCCATTGATGAGATCACAATCTCTCAGCACAGGTGGGAGGTGATGGAAACAGGAGGTGGGAGCTAGTTGAAAGGAGTAGGTCAGGGAATGTGACCTACCTTGAAGACTGTACGTGGTCTCAGCCCCTTCTGCTCTGGGTCTTCCCCTTTCTCTGCTTCTTGGCCACCAGGAGATGAGCACCTTTCCTCCCCTGCACCTTTCTACTATGATGTTCCTGCCTTACCACAGGCCTAAAAGCAAGGGTGCCAGTGGGCTATGGACTAAAACCTCTGGAACTGAACAAAAATAATCTTTCCTCTATTAAATTGTTTATGTCAAGTAGTTATCACAGTGACAGAAAGCTGACTAATACATTATTATGGAGAGAAGTATACAATGCAGTACCTATCATGAAAGTCTTTGAGAGATTTAGCTTTTGTCTGTAGAAATCTGGGCCTATGAGTGAACACATGCTATAGTTTGCAACTACAACGTAGGAAGAATTCACAGAATTGGCTTTTCTGAACACTAAAATTTAGTGTCTGACAAATAACAATACAATAAGCTCAATATGCAGATTCTCACATCAAAAACACATGCCACATGGAACTGCTTAAACTGTGGGAGCCTGAGGGTCTGGGGACCCTCCAGACCTCAGGCTCCCTGAGAGCCCATGACTCACACAGGCCCTGGAAGGAGGGGAGTATGGTGACTAGACAAAGAGGCATTAACCCTGTCATACCCAGAGCACTCCAGCATCCAGAATTCATAGCCAAGAAATCATGCCCAGAAAGGGAGGAGTCTGGCAGAGGGAGAGGCATGATCTTCTCCAGATTCTGCAAAGGAACTTGAGCATCAACATATTGGGGAACTAACCACAGAAAGGGGCACTGGGAGGGGTCGTAACAGGCAAAGGTGAACTTTCTGGAAAATTGGAAGTCATTCAGCATCAGCATTTGGGGAGGCAGAGTTCAGGACCTATCCTCACACACAAAGAGTACCAGATGCACAGTCCTAAACAGGGTGGGGTCTCTTGTGGCTTGTAGCAGCCAGTGGTTAGAATCCCCAGACTACTCCACAGCCAGGGTGTAAATGTACTTGCTGGCAGGAGGCATATTCATAATTAAAGTGCTTTGGGGACATTACAAGAATATGTTTATGCAAGGCTCTGAGTGATTTTTGGACAAATCACTAGGGCCTTAAATGGCATGTTTATAATCAAGGCTATATGTCTGTTGCATCAATAACAAAGGTCTGGGGTGAGACACTACAGTTTCTTGTCAAGTGCACCAAAGGCTCACTGTGATGGTCTCAAAAATGTTGATTATCTGAGTGGGCAAAGAACAGTACCCTAGATGGGTGTGGTGGCTCATACCTGTAACTCCAGCACTCGGAAGGCAGAGGCAGGATTACTGTGAGTTTGAAGCTTGTCTTGGCTACACAGTGAGCTCAGGAGCAGCCTGAACTACAAAGTGAGACCCTGTCTCAAAAAAAAAAATCAATAGCCCAAATAATTGAAGTAAAGTAGGTTGAAGACTTTATTCTGGTTTCCCAGTTTTAGCATGGGAAATTTCATACCCAAGAGACTCTACAGTCCCAGGCAAATCAGGATGATTGGTCATCCTACAGTTAGGATATCTTGTAGTCACCAACACAATCATCCATCCAAGGGCAAAGGTAAGCCTGGATTCTCAGTGAGGGTCAACCAGGATCTTATTGCAAGATCAAGTGAATGTGACAAAGGACCCTACTGCTCCCTCTGTATGGTTCCTTACTTGATGTATTAGCTGAGCTATCAAAGAAACAGAATCACACACCAGAAACAAGAGCAGAGGTGTGGGGGAGAGCACTGGCCTCGCACAACTGGGAAGATTGGCAAACCCAAAACCACAAGTCAGGCCAGTAGTCTGAGCACCCAGGTAGAGTCATTGTTATAGTTTGTGGATGCAGAATTTTCCTGTCCTAGGGAAATTCTTTTTTCCCTTAAAGGGAAAATACCTGACAATATCAGGCCCATTCACATTATGAAAGATAATCTGACCTGCTGAAAGTCTAAAGATTTTTTTTTTGAGACAAGGTCATGCTTTGTAGTTCAGGCTGGACCTAAGTTCACTATGTAGCCCAGACAAGCCTTGATTGTAGAGCAATCCTCCTGCCTCTGCCTCCTGAGTGCTGGGATTACAAGTGTGAGCCATCACACCAGCATTGTGGTATGTGGTACCAGGGGTCAAACTCAGAACCTTACACTTTTGAGGCAGAAACTGGAGCCACTGAGCTAAATCTCCAGCCTCAAAGCCTAAAGACTTAAATGTGACCTTCATCTAGCTCCACAGACTAAAGTAGCTTCACTACAACATCCAGACCTGTGATGAACCAAATATACAAACACTGTGGTCTCAACAAGTTAAGGCATAAAATTAACCATCATACCTGAACAGATACAAGCTGCTGTCATTTAGATTGGGATTATCACTCAAAGCCCCAAGTTGAAGGCTCAGTCCCCAAGATGGCCCTTTTGAGAGATGGTAGAGCCTTTGAAAGTGGACCTTGGTGAAAGTTATGTCACTGAAACTGTGCGTTTGAAGGATATACTGGGACTCTGCCCTCCCCCTTCCTTCCCTCCTTCCATGAGGTAAACTAGCCTCCTCTGCCACATATATTTCACACTATGATGTTTTACTTTGCTGCAAGGCCAAGAGACCATAAGCAAAAACTAGAACCACAAACCACAATGAACCAATCCTCTTAAGTCAGTGATTTCAGATACTTTGTCACTGTGACAGAAAACTTACTTAACACACAAGTCAAACCATGACCCATACTTAGAAGCAACTTGGATCTAATGGAAGAGACTAGGAAGGAGTCTCTCTGAGACCCAGACGAAGCTCATAGTACATGCACACCATCTCCTCTTGAAGAGCAGAGGGTCCTGATAGGGACTCTTCAGGAGCAGGAGACCATCAAGGCTGTGGCTAAGGTCCTGGTCAGAGCCAGTCTCAGTTTGCTTTATGCTGTTTTGAAGTCACGGCAACACTGAAATGAAAGCACTGATGTCTTGTCTCCTCCCTAAACTGTGGGAGGAACTGGAAAGCATTAACTCTGGCCTCTGCAAAAGTTCTGGGTGTGCTAGAGTTGCCTGGCTCTGGCTCCACCAGTGACAAGAATGAGAGAAAGTAATGCTTGTCAAATGATGGCGTTTAGACCATGACTGGATCCTCTTCCATCTAGCTAGGAAAGAAAGGCATAGCTGGTACTCATACTTAAAAGTGACAAATGCAGCACCCTTGATTATACGTAATGCATGAGCTTGAAATATCACAACTATAATATTCTATAAACCACAGAATCTCAGCATTTGGAGGAACTTAAAGTTCATCTGGTCATTGTCTCCAGCTGTAACATTTATTAAAAATGTAATGCAATAAGCCAGAGGCAGCATCATTGCTTAATGGGCTCTGATTCTCCTGTGGTATATTAAGAACAGCCAACATTAAAGAAATTTTAATTCTTCCAAGGAATTTCAATAACTTCTGCCTATGTGACATTTATTTTACTTCAGTCTTCTACTGTGTTTATCCTCCTCTGTCAGCAATTCATCTGCTTCCCATTGGATAGCACAGAACCAAAGAAAAGAAAGGATTGGGTTAGAAAAGAAGGGAAAAGCAACGAATGTTGGCAGAGAAAAGGAACCCTTCTCCACTGTTGGTGGGAGTGTAGACTCATACAACCTCTGTGGAGATCAGTCTGGAGATTCCTCAAAAAGCTAGGATTGGAGGTCCCATTTGACCCAGCCATTGCTCTGCTAGGTATATAAACACAAGAATTAAAAGACTCATATCACAGTGTCATATGTGCACCCATGTTTATAGCAGCTCAGTTTGTGTTGACTAAATCTTGGAAACAACCCAAATGTCCATCAACTGGAGACTGGATAAAGAAGATGTGGTTCTTTTATAGAATGGAGTATTATTCTGCCATTAAAATGATAAGATTGATTCATTCATATTCAAATGGATGTACTTCAGGACATCTTCATAAGTGAAATAAATAGGTCACAGATGTGTAAATATCATATCTTTTCTCTGGTATGAGAAAATTAAGATGTAAATGAGTTCTAGTATGTATTGTGTTCTAGTTGATGTTGTGAAATAGAAAATATTTAAAAGGAAAGAGGGTGTAGGGGCAAATAACAAGGGGGGAAAGAATGTGATAATAATTTTTAAAAAGGAAACAAATCTTATGTATATAGGGAGTAGAAGGGTGGCAAGGTGGTTAGGGGAAGGGGGGAAAATGAGAATCAAGTCACGTCATGTTCTGGCACAAACTCTCAATGTTGAATGCAATGATGATGTGTATTCATAATGCACCAATAAAGATTTGAATTTTAAAAAAAAGAAAAAGAAGGGCAAGAAAAACAATGAGAAATATAGAAAATAGAGCCCTAAGTCAAGCAGATGTAGGAAAGACAATCAAAAAATAAAATAAGATGGGCTAAATTAAGGTAAAATATGCTGTAAAAAAAAGAGAGAGAAGATAGCCCAGACCAAAGGTAACAAGAAAAATAAAGATGGGAGAAGTGGACAGGGAAAGACCAGTCACTGGACAAGGTGACAGATTAGGACTCAGGGTGGAGTAGAACCTGGGTTGGGACAAGTCCTATGCAGAGGAGCCAAGTTCTATCTTCTATCAAATGCACTAGACCCAACCATGGGGTGACCTGGAAAGACAAGAAGGTTAGCAGGTTAACCACAGGCAGAAGCAGAGTTAGCTCTGTTCTCTTCACTTAGTATCCTGTGGGCCAGATGAGTCCTTGGAAATTGCTGTGGTCAAACCTCACAGCAGTAAAACAAACTAACTCTTCTTCTCAGACAATAGGGTGAAATTTTACCCAGTTTTGATGAGCTTTCCATATTCTCTTAGAAAGTATCCCCTGTCTACATCCCTCTCCAGGAGACACAATGTCTCCTTAAGTTTCCTACACTTAGGATACCCCCTCAGATAAATGAAAATACGCATGTGTATCTTCCCAAAGCAAATCCTGACATTTGTTTATATCAGCAAACAAACCACAGAAACTCTCCAAAGCTCTGAAAAACATACTTACCTAGCAGACATGAAACTCAGGAATACACACACACACACACACACACACACACACACACACACACACATGTGCTCCTGAACATTGCAAAACTGAGCAGCTGGTCAAGCTAAGTGGAGACATAATATTTCAAAGATGCTCCTGACAGCCCCCAAAGGAGTCAATACTGTGGCCTCTGATGTTTTTTACCAGGTTGTATATTGAATGTACAGTATGTCAAAAGGAAAAATCATTTCCAAGAACAATGATGGAAGTAACCCAAATATGTGCTTGGAGAAAACCAAGTGAATTTGGGGTTTGGTCCAAGTAAAATATCAAAAGGATGAATCAGAAAAATATATATGTGGGATTTTATAAAGTTATTTTTCTTTGTACCATTAAAATGGCAGGGTTTCAGTTTGAGTTTCAAGTGCACGAGAGATGTGTCAAATGATCCAGTTTGTAGCTTGTGACCAACCCCGGAGGGGAAATGATAAAACATTGTTTTGATTATAGAACCAAGATTGTTTCAATAAACACAGCCTGGAGATCACGTTAATATTAATTTTTTAGTGTCTTTCCTTCTCTTTTCACTGAGCTTTGCAAAAGAGCCTTTATTTTGTTTTTGATTGAGTCTTTGAGGATCCTGCTTGTGGCCTCAGAACCTTCACAATTCTACTGTTTTCTGAGGTCTTTTGGTCCTTCTTTGTGCAACTCCTTTGAGATGAGCTGGAGTTTAAAGCTTTTACAACACTAGGAAATAAATCTCATGCTTGAGTTCAGTCCAAGGCCATGAGACAGTAGATGACAATCTGCAAAACTGACTCCATGTGTCTGTGACTTTGGGGGGATATCAGCAAAAGAATATGAAATTAAGAGTAAGAAGTCCTTGTTTTAATTCCAGGCTGTGCTGTTTTGGAGATTTCCCTCCTCCCTTTCATTTTTTGGCTCAGCAAGGATAGTCGAGTGTCTACTAAGTGCCACATATAGATCTTAAAGAGAAATAGAAACAAGGTCAAGTTTTTTTCTGGTTGGGGCAGAAAAGATAATGGAAAGACATGAGGAAAAAGGCAATGTAGTATGTGCAGCAAAGTATAAAGATTGCCCAAAGGAAAGAAAAAGGTGCATAGGCTTTTGATAGGTATTTATACATGGACTAAGGTTCAGAAGATTGGTAGATGTCCACCAAGCCAGAGAAGAATAAAGGTGAGAAATTCAAGAATACCCTTATATTCTTAGTCAAAGGAGGGTCAGCACAGAACTGGGAGGACAAAGTAAGTATTTTATATTTGGAAAGCAACAGGCCTTTTGTTGCAATTGAATCATGAAGTAGACTTTATAGGTAGGAGGAAATGTAGAGGTTAGACAGACTAGCATAACTTTAGTTTTTATAGGATGTTAATGACAGTAATTCACTTACAAAAATAGTTTAAAGAATGTTATAGTGTGGAACATTGTACAACATCATTTCACTCAGTATTTAATGTTTAAGGAAACTGATCCTTGAAAAACTTATGTGGTATACAAGATACATCAATATAAGGGAAAGTTGGAACTCAGTCCCTAGTCCACCTGGCTGCAGAATAAGCCCCCTTCAGTTGTACTCTCTCTCTCTGATACATGAGTTTATTGAATTTGGCCAAGGACACCATGGATGATTTTGCTCATTTTATTTTGATAGCATGTAGGGGGCAGAAACTTATGTGTTAGTGAACTAAGAAGAAGACTAAGATCATATCCAAGTCTTATCATCTCAATGTCTATTTTTTTCCCCAGCATAGATTAGGGAATGAAATAGACAGAAATCCTGAGCCAAAGATGAATAATTCCAAGGAAGAAGATTCAGAATTGGGAGTGGACTTGACTGTAGCTGGAGGGAAGAAAGTTGAACAGAAAAAGAAGTGCTGAATGTGGTGTATTAAATGAGAGTGGTACAAAATGCTACAGTTTTCAGAGACAGGCAAGATGCTTCCAGTGAGGCCTACAGATAAAGGCACCACAGAAGAGATGACAGTCAAGTAGGGCATTTGACTGATGAGAAACAGGCAAAGGTGGAAAATGAATAGCTGCAGAGCAACCAGAAGTTGAGTGAGTACAGCACAGAAGCAGGAAAAGGCAGTCCCCAGGAAGTCAAGCCAGAGAAGTTTCCTGAGGCTGCCGAGATCTGGGTGTGAAGCTAGTACAAGCCCATCCTGATTGGAACCAGGTGGTAGAGCTGGGGCTTAGGAATCCAGCCTTGACCCAGGGTGGAGGGCCACTGAAGATGTCTGTACAGGAAGCCAAAGGATCAAAGCACTGTCATGAGATCTGGCTGCCTGAATAGGGCAGAGAAATGCACTCAGGCAAGTTGGCCACTGCTGTGGAACAGGTGTGAGGTAGTAGGCTTGAACTCCAGAGCTGGCAGGTAAAAAGAAAGAAAGGACACTCCAAGGCACACCATGGACTGCAAATCATCAGGATTCTAGGGCCTATCAGTGTTGACTCAAAAGATTCAATGTCATCAAGAGAGCCTAGATTACTAACAGCTTTGGGGTCCCGGGAAAATTCTTCACAGATTTGTGTCCTGAACACAGAAAATGTAATGGGGATGTGCACTGCTTAAAGGTGGAAAAGAAGTACTCACTGAGAACCAAAGTAGACAAGTAAGCAGACTCCTGGCAGCCACAGAAGTAATGGAGGGGTTTTTTTGTATCTGGAATTTCTGGACTGGCTTTCCTGCATGCAAATAAAGCACTGGGACAGCCACCTTAACCTGGCCTGACACCAGATTTAAACTAGGATGTCTTATGCTTGCTTAGATTCACACTAGAAATAAATGAAGAATGGAAAATAGCACTTTTCTGATTGGGCCTGTGTAGGATTCAAGAACCCCCAAGGCATACTGGATCCTGTGTTCTGAGTGTGTTCCCTGAGTCTCAGGACCCAACAGATCCCACTCACTTGCTTGACAAGTTTTGCACCAGCCTTAATCTCCTACCTCAGCACTGTAAACAGAAATAGCAAAATCAAGGCAAGAATATGTTCTTCTTTAAATAGTTTTTGATTATTACATACATTAAATGTTGGAATAAAAATCTAAAAACACAGTTGAAAGAAAAGAAAACTAATTGTCCACTAGCTTAACTAAGGGATTATTCCTTTTGAGAATCAGCTCCCAAGTTTTTTCATTCCTTATGTTTGTATATTTCTGATATTTTAATCCCAAATTGAATTCTTCCTATTTTATACCTATTCTCAGTTATATCTAATAAACATTTTTCCAGGACAATAATTGCAATTCAGTATAATTTTGCTAATAACATACAATCCTACCTTATCAGTTTATGTTTCCTGGGACTGAAGCCTCTACAAACTGTGAGCTAAATAAACCTCTCCTCCCATAACCATGAGTGTTGGGTAGTTTTGTCTCACTAATGAGAGGAAAGTAACCAAGACAGAAATTAGTACCAGAAAAGTAAGATCATTGCTGTGACCTTGACAAGTCATGTCAAGACCTTTGGAACTAGTGGGGGTGGGGGAGAGTTAAGAAAAGTTCACAGATGCCAAATGGAAAAGCAGAGGTGAAACACGTTAGGCTGTGCTGCATGGGAGACTCTGGTAAGAGCTCAGAAGACCAGAAAGTTGATAAAGACCAGGCTTGGGAGGTTTCTTCTGGGAAGAGAGACTGCATTGGCTCTGGACTCCAGATGATGTTTCTTACATCTTAGCAGAAAGTGTATCTGTATTTTGCTCGTGTCCAGAGATTGTGCCTGAGATTGAGATGGAGGATGGCAGACTAACTAATCTGGCAGAAGAAAGGCAGTCTAATGTTGAGGCAGTGACATGGCTATTGTTGGGTGCTTTTAGCCAGATCTAGGTTGAGACTCAAACCAAAGAACCAAACCGGATGATTTCAAATGTTTTTAATTTGGCCAGAAAGAAAACTCCTGTAAATATGCATCCTGCAGAGTAATACTCCATTCTGTAGAAAAACCAAAGCTTTTTTATTCAGTCTCCAGTTGATGGGTTGTTTCAAAGATTTAGCAATCACAAACTGAGTTGCTATAAACATGGTTGCACATATGTCACTGTGATATGAGTCTTTTAATTCTTGTGTGTATATACCTAGCAGAGCAATGGCCAGGTAAATGGGACCTCTAATCCTAGCTTTTTGAGGATTCTCCAAACTGATCTCCACAGGGGTTGTACGAGTCTACAGTCCCACCAACAGTGGAGAAGGGTTCCTTCTTCTCCACAGCCTCGCCGACATTTATTGCTGGCTAATTCTGAAATGGCAACCATTCTTTGTGGAGTGAGATGAAATCTCAGTGTTGTTTTCATTTGCATCTCTCAAATGACTAATGATGTGGAGCATTTCTTCATATACTTCTTAGCTGTTCTTATTTCTTCCTCTGAAAAGTATCTGTTCATTTCAGATACCCATTTTTGAGTTGGGTCATTAAATTTGGGTGGGCTGATTTTTTTGAGCTCTTTATATATTCTAGATAGTAGCCCTTTATCTGAGGAACAGCTGGTAAAGATTTTTTCCCACATTGTTGGTTGCCTTTTTGCACTGTTAGTTTCCTTTGCTGTGCAGAAGCTTTTTAAAAGAATGAGGTCCCATTTGTTGATTTTCTCAGCCAATTCCTGTGCGATAGAAGTTGTGTTCATGAAGTCTTTCCCTAAGCCAATGTCTTTGAGAGTTTTACCTAACCTGTTTTGCAGTAGGTTTAGAGTGTCTGTTTTAATATTTAGGTCTCTTATCCACTTTGATTTTAGCTTGGTACATGGTGAAAGAGCTAGTCTAGCTTTAATCTTTGGCAAGTTAAAGCCCAGTTTTTCCAGCACCATTCGTTAAAGATGCTATCTTTCCTCCATTGAGAGTTTTTGGCTCCTTTGTCAAAGATGAGGTGGCTCAGTGTATCTGGAGTAGTTTCTGGATCTTCTAATTTACTCCATTGATCCTCAGGACTATTACTTTGCCAGTACCATGCAGTTTTTACCATGGTGGCTTTATAGTATTGTTTCATGTCCAGAGTTGTAACACCCCCCACCATGTCCCTGTTGCTTAGAATTGCTTTTGCTCTTCTAGGTCTTTTGTGGTTCCAGATGAAAGTTTGAATTTTTTTCTCTAGATCTGTGAAATATGCTGTTGGAATTTCAATTGGGATTGTGTTGAATCTGTGTGGTAGTTTGGGGAGTATAGCCATTTTACTCTGCCATAAAAAATGATAAGTTTGAATCATTTATACTTAAATGAATATACCTTGAGGATATCTTCATAAGTGAAATAAATAGATCACAGATAGGTAAATATCGTATCTTTTCCCTGGTATGAGAAAATAAAGATGTAAATGAGTTCTAGAATTGTATGTTATATATTGTGAAATAGAAAATACTCAAAGTGAAATAGGGTGAAGGGGGAAAAATAATGAGATTATAACAAAAAAGAAAGGAAACAAAGTTTAGATATATAGGGGGTGGAGTAGTAGGGTGGGTAGGGCTATGGGAAAAAATTAGAATTAAGTTGTGCCATATACTGGTACAAATTCTCATTGTTGAGTGTGATCACAATGTGTATATGTAATGTACCAATAAAGATTTCAATTTAAAAAAAAGATGCATCCTGCAAAGAGAGAACTGAGGAGATCCTGTTTGCAGAGAAAGGACAGGGGAATAGAAAAATGACCTGAACACAGATGTATAAAAACCATATCTAGTCTCTAGTGTGAGAAACTGAAAGTGTAAATGAGCTCAAAATGTATGATAGGTACTGTGAAATGGGAGAAAATGTTCAAAGGGAAACTAACTGGGTGGGGGCAAAGGAAAGCAATGAATGGAAAGAAAAAATCTGATGAGAACAAATAAAACAAAGTTTATGTATTTGGAGGGGGAGTTGAAGGAAGGGCAGGGAATAGCAAAAATAAGAATCAGGATATATCATGTATAGGTACAAATTCTCTATGATAAGTGTGATCATAACGTATTTTTAAAGTATACCAATAAACTCAATTTATTTTTTAAAAAGGAAATGTAAGAATAATGTCCTGAAGTCATCAGCAGAAACAGCAGGACTCTACCCTTAACATACTGGAAATTTCAAAAATGGAAGACTTTGCTTTGAGAAGAGAGTCCTAGAGCACCATGTTCCAAAATGGTGGCAGCCTAGAGACGTTTTTCCTCGGGATTTGGTTCATAGGCACTGGACCCCTATAGCCAAGAGAGAAGGGAGCCAAATTACTGTTCCAACTGGTAGCAGACATTGACATAGTCAGTGTGGTGCTGGTTTTAGTGCATGCAGAATATAAGAGTAGTGGGGTCAGGAAGGCTTCCACTCAGATTTTAGAAGGTCTGGGAGGCCAGGGAGTGTGATTCTGAGGGGACAACATGTGAAACTGTGAGTGTGAAGCCAAAGGTGCAGTGGGGACCCCAGAAGTCTGGAGAAGCCAGGAGCATTGATCATCTGAGAAAAGCTGCAAGAAGGGAACAGAACCACACCCAGTAAGAAGTCCTGAGAGCTACAATCACTGCGGTGCTATATGAGTGAAGCCACCTGAGCCTTTTGCCACAGACTGCCACGGATGCTGGAAGTGGAACTGTGGAATGTAATGTTTGTCCTGATGGATTTTGGACTTGCTTTGGTCCCATTCCTCTGTCTCCCCATTTGTAATTTGGAATGGAAATGTCTATCTTGTACCAATCAATGTTGGAAGTGTTTACCTTTCTTTTCATTTGTACATTTTGCACCTAAAAGTTTGCCTTAAATCTCAGAGGCAGTTATGGTTTTGGAACTGTCAGCAATCCAGAAAATGTTAGGACTTAGGCAAAGGCTAAATGCTTTTTGCATGAAGAAATGTACACGAATCTCAGGGTTCAGGGGTAGAATGTTATGGTTTGTGTCCAGATGCCTCCCTCCAAAAGCCTCATGCAGTCATAGGATTTTTCAGAGATGGTTTAATCTAGAGTGTATGACACTGGGATTAAGGGTGTGTAATTAAATCAGTCCACTGATAGGTTTGGTGATGCTCTAAACCAGGTAGTATGAATAAAAGAAAAGGGACAGAAAGACACTGGTAAGGTCCCTTGTTGATTTGCTAGCTTTAGTCTGCCAGGAACTGTTGCCTGTTTTCCATGTGCCACCCTGCCTTGGAGCCAGCCAACTAGATTGAAGCCTGTACAAATGGTGAGTCAAGTAAACCTTTCCTCTTTTAACCTTGGGTGCAAGGTATTTTGTCTCAGCAACAAGAGATAAGTAACTAAGTCATGAACCATTCTAAATAATTCCAGTTTTAGTTGTAAATAATATTCTGAAAACTGAGTATCTCAGTACATCTTTAATTATTTCTTTAGTGTGAATTCCTAAAAGGACATGTGTATGTTTTCTGTTAAGTTTTGAAATATATTGCCAAACTCTCCTCCAGAAAGAGTTAATTACTTTATCTCACCAGCAGGATAAAGATGAGACATTACTAGAGGGAATGTGAACAGTTTCAGATATGCAGATTATAGTCTATAGCATGCATCAGTGCCTATGGCAAATAAATAAGAGGGAAAGATGTTAGATTTGAGAAGAAAGACTCTGTTTTCCTTCTATTGTACCTCTTGTTCTTTCTCATCATGACTATTCCTTCTCCGTTTCCTTCCCCTCTCTGCACTTCCCTTCCTGAAAGCACTGGTGGAGACGAGCAAGGCAGGCATTCCCCCATGGAGCGGAGCAGCAGTGGCCTGGGCCCATGTGAGGGCAACAAGCCTCCCTGGCCCTTCCAAGGAGTCTCTGGGCCTGATTTCAGCTAGAGATCACCTGTGCAGTGTGTGGCCCAGCACAGGCTGTCAGAGCCCCGAGGAGAGTGGTTGTCATGGAGGACAGGAGTGAAGAAGAAATTGTTAACACAGGAGGACAGGTCAAGAAGTGAATATATTCAGAATTGTGAAAGCCAGGCTTTTCACTTGGCTATTGTTCTAATTTATGGTGGAGGAGATTTAGCACAAAGAATTGGCTTTACACGATTATGGTGTTATAGAGGCTGAGAAGTTCCACAATCTAAAGTCTGCAAGCTAGGCACTCAGGAGAGTTGATGGTACAATTCCAGTCTGAGTCTGAAGGCAGAAGAAAAGAGGGCCTAACCTCAAGGACACTCAGGGAAAAAACATGAATCCAGTGTGTTCTACTCAGCTGGTCGGATGAAGTCCCAGCTCACCTCAGAGGGTGAGAGCGACCTGCTTTACTCAATGTCCCAATTCAAGTGCTAATCTCACTTAGAAACAGCCTCACAGACATACCCAGAGTAATGTTTAACCAACCCCGTGCTCCAGTGAGATTGACACATAGAAGTAATTGTCACAGTTACCAAAATGGAAAAGAAGGAAACCTAAAGTGAACAATAAAGATCTGAATTAAACCAATAGGTGTCAATTGATATTTATCAATATATATAAAATGTGTGCATCTTTATTCCCTAACTCAGCTCTCTGAGAATGGGCTAAAAGCTATAATAGCCCAATAGCAATAAAACCATTTATTATTCAAAGTTTGGATTCTTAAAAGTCATTTTTTCATTGAAAAGAACCAGAATTCCTAAGGAAAAGAAGTGGCTGATTTCAGGGCTAGGTAGGAAAAGTAAGAAATGAGTCTGAAACAGCCTTCTCTGAAGCATTAAGTAGAGCTTGAAGAAGTGATGGAGACAGTCAGTCAAAAGGACACAAAATCCAGTCTGAAGCAGTCATTTGTCAGTCCTCAGATAATGTAAGTCGGAAGACAACAACAATCTGTAGCAACAGATTTTTTGTCTTCAAAACTGCCAAGATCATGAATGTCAAGGGAAGATGGAGGCAACAAAAGGACACGAAGAGCCACCACTCATTCTCAACTGAGTGATGATGCTATGGAAGACTTAATAGGGACCACGAAAGCCAAAAGGGACCCAAGAGTTAAATCGTAGTACTGCAACACTATTCATAATTTGGACTTTGATGGCTATATGTTAACTACATGTAATCCTTCCTTATTCATAAAAATATACATTTTAGTGTGTTGGATCATTTAGTGTGATGCATCATGTCATGTACTCATTCTAAAAGAGTCAGCAGAGGAAGAGAATCTTCCTACTGTCCTTACAAATTTTCTGCAAGTATGGAAAAAATGAGGAAGGGAAAGAGTCAGATAGATAGGCAGTCGTCAGGCAGGACTACACCATCATATGTAGCTGATAGCACTAAAATTCCCAAGATAAGCCATCCCAGTAAAGTCAGGAACTGCCTGACTTACCCTGCCCAGTCTCTGTTCCAATCCTAAGTAAGGCTCCTCAAACCAGTTCTATAGTAAGAAACAAAAGACAGTGGGGTCTTGGTTCTCTCCCACCATCCCCTATCTCAACGCTTAGCCCAAGCCTGCCTGGAACACCAAACCACTTGACTGTAATTTGGACGTGATACCAGCTGTAGCCAGCCCCCCAGACCTTCATGAAGGATCTGTATCCCATTCTTCAAACCTTCCAAGAAATATTTTGTGGTGTTTTTGAGGTTTCAGGAAACTACTTTTATTTATTGCCCATACCTGCTTTTCACCTGAAGATATAAAAATTCTGTTGTGCTATTCAACTTTCTATTGATACAACAAAATACCTAAAATAATCAATTTAAAAATAAGAAATGTTCATTTGGCTCCATTTTGGAGGTTTTGGTCCATGGTCAGCTGGCCTCAGTGGTTAGGGTCTGTCACATAAGGTCCTCCTCCTGGTAGGAGGAGAGATGCCCTGATTTCATCAACCCAGTGGGTCAGGTCCATCTGTAAGGGGTACCTTACCTGTAATAGTGTAAGTACTGATTTTTGTGGCATATATGAAACAGCAAACTGTCCAGTTCATAGCCAGGATTAGAAAAGGGAGGAAAGGGCTGCAGCCCCTCAGTTCCCTTCAAGGATATGCCCCCGCTGATCCAAGATTTCTCACATGACCCTACTCTGTAGAGTTCCCACTGCCACCACTCTGAGGAATAAGACTTTACCACATGGGCCTTTGGGGGACACTACAGTTCCAAGGATCTGGTATCCAATATTCCATGTTATAAGTGATCCTGCAAAATCCAGAGGTCTTTTCACAGCAAAGAAACAGAACAGTCAAAAAGTGAACATTGTAAAGTTGAAAAGAAAATATTCTCTCCAAGAAAGCACAGGTCACTCTGAGTGGCAACCTCCAAATGACCTGAGAGTGTAGAAACAGAGAGGTTGTGAGAGACTGCAAAGGAAACACTTCACTGGCCAACATCCAGGTTTCCATTAAGATTAGGAGTTTCCTGGACAAGTCTTGGAATTTGTTTACTCTACAGTCAGTTGAAATAAAAAGAGATAGGACATCACAACATGCTTCCTGGGTATTATTAAGACATGAAGTTATTACAGGGCATGGAGATTGACTTCAGCCCCTCAGGCTTATTTTTCCAACCGAATTCTCTGAAACCAAAACTTCTCTCTTCCTCCCGTTCCCTCTTCAACTCAAATGTTAAACTCAGTGATGAGCCATCAGCACGAGGTCAGAGAGCAGGAATAAAGCAGTGTAGGCCCAGGGTTCTAGAAATCATGAAGGAAGTGTCCACAGAGAACCACAGTCTACTCACAGTAGGTGATGGAAGAAGGGGTCACAACAAGAAGTCACTAAGAAGTCATCCCCACACTGCCAGAGGCATCAAGTCCTACATTTCACCTTTACCCTGAACCCTTCCTTCCACTCCAGCAGTGAGGGGAAATCTGAGATCATCACACAACTGCAGGCCCCAGGATGTCTTCAGTGAAGACACCAGACTATAAATAAATGATAAAACATGAGAGAAAGGTCAGGCTCCAGGAAAACACTCCTCATAAATCCTCTTGAACTTCACTGATTCATCTAGAAGTAGATTGAGTGTAAAACACTGGCCTTGAATGAGGTCCAGCCAAAATTTATACAGCTCCAAAGCTCTCTAGAAGGATTGTGTTCTTTCAAAGGAAGTAGGCTAGGAAGTGTGGTACTGTCGATGGTCCTGGTAGGAGGAGAGATGCCCTGATTTCATCAACCCAGTGGGTCAGGTCCATCTGTAAGGGCTACCTTACCTGTAATAGTGTAAGTGCTGGTTTTTGTTTTGTTTGGTTTGGTTTAATTTAGTTTGGCTTGGTTTATTTGTTTGTTGGTTCTGGTAATTGAACAATAATCTTTTGCCCTGAGCTATATCCTCAGCCTAGTTTTATTTTGAGAATGAGTCTCCCTAACAGAACAAGTTTTCCAGACTTGACACTAATTTGTTATCCTCCCTCAGCCTCTCAGAGGACCCAGATTACAAGAGTGTACCACGGTGCTCAGCTAGCTGCTGATTCTCTGGTACCATTGTAGCAGAGTGATGCAAATGGTAGAGATCACGGAGCTGTAGTCATGAGGGGAGTTTTCTCTTAGATAGTGTATTTTCTAGGGGGTAGAGAGAATATTTTCAGATTGCAAAATGCTTAGTTTACAGTTCTGGCAGCAGAAAGAAATAGGCATGACTTTGGCCATTTTGTGGCAGTTTCTCTCATCTGTGAAGTAGAGATAACTGGCAAAGTATGTGATAAGGATTAAATGTGGTAATGCATGTCAAATTTCCAGGACAATTCCTGGAACATGTCAACTTCTCCATAATGTTAGTCATTATTGCCATGACCATAAGCAGCACTATTACTCATGTGAGTAAACCATACTTGATAATTTTCTCAAGGGAGTTAAAGGAAGTAACTGGAGTTATGAAAGGGCTCATTCATTTTGTAGTGTTCTTAACTGAGAGTCAATAGAGTCACCTAGAAACTATTAATAAAGACTTTGGTATCTTCAAAATGAGTTACAAAGGGAAGTTGACACCTGTCCCCTGACAATAGGACAAGATAGCCTGGAAGACTATCCCTTGAATACTGATGGAGTGTCACAGGCAGGTCAGTCATCCATATTCCATTAAATAGCTATTTCTGAGCACCTACTACATCTCAATCTGTGTTCGTGACTACAAGTACAGTGTAAACCCTTGTTCTTATAAGCTAAGTGAGAAAGATACAGGAGCTAAGAAAAGAAGAGGCCAGAAAAAGGCTTAAAATGTGCCTGAAAGGCAGGAATATTGCACGGTTACAGAGCTCTGTCCTGTTTGTGTGAGCATCCTTTGGTGCAAAATCTAGGAACAAGATCAGAACAAATTAGATAAAGATTTTGTCACTGTTCAGGCCAGGATTTAGTCTTGGTTTAGCCTTTTAATCTGCCAAGACTCCTGAGCAATAGTTTTCTTGTATATAAAAGAGCATCACAATGACCTCTTTTGAGAATACCGCAAGGATTAAAATTACATGGGTCAAGCACTTATTTTTATCCCATTATCTTTAATGGTATGCATTCAGTAAATAGTACTATTTTTCTACTTATGTAACTTGCACTTCTGGACATTATTTCTTCACGAAGTGGTAGATTTTAATAAAATTCCTTTGAAAATATCACATTGTCCTAACTGAGGAAATGAAAGGTATGAGACATTCACTCAAGATTTTAGGGTGCAGGGAGCCTTGAGCAATGAGCTTCTGAGAGCTCCCCTCAAAAGACCATTCTTCTTTCTAGTGTTTTCACTTAACTGGATGCAAATGACTACGACTGTTTTTGTTGCTGATTTTTTTTTCCATACTTTGCTTACTGAGTTTTGTGTTGCTGTAACAAAATACTCAAAACTGTAGGTTCTATAAAAAGGGGGCTATTTGGTTCATAATTGTAGGCACTGAAAATCCAAGATCAGTGCTAACCTACCTGTGGAGCTTCTGATAAGGATCTTCCAACACATTAAAGTATAATGGGTGATGTCACCTGATTTGAGGGAGAAAAAGAGAGGCAGGGCACCAAAAGGGTGAGCTAAGTAAGTCAACCCTGCGTAGAAACAACCTGTTCACACAATATCCAGTGCTATTCTGAGAGATCTGACTCACTCCCTGAAGATAGGTATTAATCCTTACCAAAGGTATGGTTTCCCAGGAACCAAAACACCCGTCCTCATATCTTAATGGCTGCACTCCCTTCTCAGTGCTATCACACTCACTGGGAACCAAGTCTACAACACGTGAAGCATTGGAGGATGCATCATATCCAAACACTAGCACTGTTCATGTTGATCATTTTTTAACTGTGATATCCACATAATGAAAATTAGCATCTTAATAATTTTTAAATGTGTGATCCAGTGGCATTAAGTTCATCCACATTGCTGTGCAATTACTGCCACTTTCAAGCCTCAAGTGCACACAACTGATAGAAGTGGACCCCATGACAGAACATTCACTGCCCCTGTGCCTCCATTCCCGGGCCCTGGATCACTCTGAGTTCTGCTCTACAAACTCTAGTGCTTTTTTTCTGCATAATGGGAGGTAGTGGGCACAAAAGCAAAGCTCAGGGATGTTATGCTCTTCACCTTTCGTGCGGTTTATGGCTTATGTGAAGCTTAACATCTTTCACCTGTTTCTTACACACACTTCTCAGGATGTGACTCAAACAGAGCCCCAACTTGGCTGACATCTGCCTTTCTGACCCTGCCTGACTCCACAGGGCAGCTGGGATCTGGCAGAGAAAGTGTGGTTGGGTTGCTGTTCCTGGCACAGGAAAGCAAGGTTTGCTGCCTAACACAGCAAGGGACGAGGTAGGGTTCCTAGTTCTCTTCTCAAGGCCTTTGCTAACACTCTGCGGGGCACTGCAGGAAGTCACTGCACTGAGCTATCTGTTAGGAACAAGAATAACAAATCTGTTTCTATATAGTTCCTTGCTGGTGATTCATGTAACCTCAAATTCTTTCAGGTCATCCAGATCCAAAAGGCTAGTCCTATTTTAAAAAGCTGATTTGAGTTTTAAACATAATAGCAGATGCCAGCCACTCTGCCAGGTGACTCAAAGATTACTAGAGCCAGGATTGATCGGCAAAGAAAAGAGAGTGGGACATCATTCAGACTCTTCCCAAGCACAGGCCTAAAAGTTCCTACAGAGACAGTTAAACAAAGAATGACAAATGCATTCCTCAATGAGACATAAGACTCCAGCCCAGTGAGCCGTACAACCCCATATGGCTAGCATACAAAGCCCCTCATCACTCTTATTCAAGAATGAGTTCTACAGAAATTTGAAAGCACCCTTCCATTCCCTCTTCTCTGGGTATCAAGCCCTTCTGTAGGCCATCTCCAAAATCAGGAGAAGCAGTGAGGCCAGAGAGAGGCCAGTGGAGACAAGGAACCACCAAGAAATACAGCATCATCTCTCCCCTTGTTCCAGTGCTTTTCCCTCTGGCCACATCTCCTGTCCTCATTCAGTCTGAGAGCCTCTTCTCTGAGGTAGGACATGCCACTCATTCTCTTGAGTTTGTGACCAACACAGCTTCTAAACTTCTAGGCATGAGGACACCTAGAATTTGGGGAGGAAATGAATGTCCAGCTTTGGAGGAGATTTCAAGGAGGGGGCATTGGGGACACAACTATGTTGTTCTTTGCCCTATAGTTTCTTAGTGGGGTTCTGTCATACTAGCTAAGAATACTCTGGGTGTTTCTCCTGATCTCACCATAAGCACTTCCAGTGAGAATTTATCAAGGCTTATACATTGTACACTAAATGCTCATGTGTTGAACAGCACAATATACATAAGAGATGCTGTACTTGCCTTTTTTCTGTGTTACTGGGCGTCAAACTTGGGCCCTTGTGCTTCCAAGGTAGGCACAGTACCACTTAATCTTAGCATGGCATCCTTGATCCAAATATCACACTTCCTAGACCCAGCCACCCACAAAAATCCCCACTATGACCACATGAGGCTTTGAGGGGACATCTAGATACATCCAGAACAGAAGGTAATTGGATCAGGGAGGTTATATATTCAGTCGATTAATCCCTTGAGTTCACAGCTGATTGATGTTCAGAGGTGGGGCTTGGTCAAAAAAGACAGGTCACTAGAGGGCAAGGCTTGGAAAGATATTCTTACTCATGGCTTCTCCCTTTGTTCTCTGACTTGTGACCACCATGACTTGAACAGCTTCCCTCCACCATAATCTTTCATCATGCCATTTCCGCCTTGTTGACAAAGACTGAATCCACTAAAAGTGAGCCCAAATAAACCCCTCCTCCTTCAAGTTCCAGGTGTTGAGTGATGTGTCTCAGCAGTGGAAAGATGACTGAGACTGAGTCCAAAGCTTGTGCCTGGGTTTTGCATGACCAATCTCATTTGCTATTTCAGTTCAAAGTCATCTCACTCACTAAAAGAAATCCTCTTACAAAACCACAGTACAGGAAGAATGTGTAGGGGTAAATAATGAGGGGGAAATGAATGTGATAATAATAAAGAAAAAAGGAAACAAAGATTATATATATAGAAACTGGGTGTTGTAGGGTGGGAGGAAAGGGGAAAAAGTAGAATCAAGTCATGTCATAGTCTGGTAGAAACTCTCAATGTTGAATGAGATGATGATGTGTATTCATAATGTACCAACAAAGATTATGTATATATATTCACATTAAAAAAAAACCCATACTATGGTCTAAGAACTGATTCTTTCTCCTTCAAAGATAAACCACTTCCTATTCTTCCTCTGTAGTTTTGGGGGAGATTCACAAGTTAAACTCGAGTTATGAATCCATTCCTTAACATCATAAAATAAGAAGTATTGCATAATAGTAAAACCTAGAACTCCACTAGATGTGAAACTTGTTTCTATCATTTGCCAGTGACTGGCGTTACACAATTTTCTTAACTTTTCTGTGCCTCAGTTTCTTCATCTGTAAAAAAGAAAAATAACAGTATTTACCTCATAAGATTGTCAGGCAAATTAAATTATACAATACCACTACAATTTTCATATAATTGGTACAATGACTGATGTATAGGAAATATGAAAAAATTTGTGAAAAACTATCAGATTGTTTTAGAATTTGAGAAATAAAGGTAGTACAGACAAAACTGCACACAATGTATTACTGAAGAGCAGGGCGGTTCGTGCGGTCTCCAGCTGGATTAAAGCCATTGGTTGGTTCTGTTTTTTGGACACCAGGCGACTGTACAGTGGAGTACAATCTGTTGTTGTTACCTTCCTGATTCTTATCAAGAAATTTTTATCTTTGTTTTATACTGGCTTTATATGGTAATAATTATTTTAAGAAGGCTTTAGTTTTGGTGTCCTTCCCCCTTATTCCTATCATCAAAAGGGTACAGAATGTAATTTTGGATTCTTGCAGATGAGAGGAGTAAAGCTACATGCTATCCAAGGGCCACATTTAGTGATAAAACCGGGTGGAATTTATCCAGTCCTTCTTACATGATTCCATAAGTGTATTAAAGGATCCTTAAAGGTATACAAGGAATTATTTGTTAAAGGAATACATATTTCTGTCATATATATATGTATATATATATTGCATATATAATTGCATATATAATATATATATTGCATATATATATATATATATATATATGTCTGTTTTGTTACATTTTCTACTTTCTTTAGTAACACACATCTATGGAGCTGTGCATATATGTGTGTGCTAAGTGAATTTTATATATGTGAACATTTCCATGAAGCCTGCAGAGCCCTTTTTGGTTGCCTCTCAACTACACAGTTGAGAGTAGATTTGAACCCAAGAAGCATCAGACCTGAGCAGGTCTGCTGCTAACTGTAAGACTTTCCTCCTGTGACCTGGCTTAATGTCACACCACACTGATGGAGAACAAGCAAGTCAGAGGTCCAGCTGAAGCTTGATCTTTCTAGTCAGAAAAAGGATCCTGCTGCAAAAGGAGAGTCTCTGGCCGTCCCACATAGGCTCTGTACATCCTCTTCTCAGGCCATATCCTCTTCCAAAATAACCAAGGATCTTCAGTGAAGTTGCTGAAGGTTTAACCATTCCGTTATTACACAAATCTTCACCATGAGCCTAGTAGGTACCAGATACTACAGATAACACTGAGAAGTGAAACCAAACCAAGAAAGGAGACAGGAGAAGTAGATTCAGCCCCAAGGAAAACTGTGAACCGCAGAAATACTTCAGTCATGTTCTCCAGCTCTTTCCAGGTTCATTTTTCTTCTCACTGTAAAACATTCCCTCAAGCTTCTCTTCACCTTCTTCCCTCTATAAAACTCAAATCTCAGAAAAGAACTTGATTATATATTAATTCAACAAATAGATATTGAACACCTACTAGAGAGAACCTACTGTGTACCAGGTACTATACTAAGTAAAATTTATAACACCTTTTAAGGAGCATTTGCATTCCAAGGCTATTTTTTCTCATACTTTTAAAAATTGGGTTGTATCTAAAATATCACAAAATTCATAAAAGTATAAAATTAAAGGCTGTTATTATAACTACAAAATTGTACAACTATCATCACCATCTAATTGCAGAATATATTCATCACTACAAAAAGAAATCCTGCTCTGATTAGCAGTCATTCTCCATTTCTTCTTCCTCCAGCCCCTGAAAACCACTAACTTTTTGTCTCTATGGATTTGCTTATTCTGGACACTCCACATAAATAGAATCATATGTGATCTTTTGAGTACAGTTTCCTTCATTAGCATGTTTCCAAGGTTACCCCTGCTATAGCTTTCATCATTACTTCATTCCATCTCATGACTGATGATATTTCATCATATGGATATATTACTTTTTGTTTATTCATCACATTATGGGAACTTGGATTTGTTCCATTTCTTGACTATGATGTATAATGTTGCATGAACATTACAGTTTGCATGTACAGTTTTTTGTGTCCATGTTTTCAATTCTTTTAGGTATATACCCAGGAGTGGAGGTTTGGAATCATATGCTAACTACACACTTAATGTTCAGAGTGATTTCCAAACTTTTCCAAAGTAGTCATACCAGTTTGCATTCCCAGAAGCAAGAAATGAAGATTTCAATTTCTCCACATCCAAGCCAACACTTAAAGTTACCTGAATTTTTTAACTATAGCATTCATAGTAGGTATGAAGCGATATCTCACTGTGATTTTGACTCTACTTTCACTAACAACTAATGATGCTAAGCATCCTTTCTGTGCATTTTATTCATCTGTGTATCTTTTTAGGAAAAATTTCTACCTATTCAAATCCTTTGCCCACATTTTAATTGGACTGCTTCTTATTGATGAGTTGTAAGAAGTTTTTTCTGGATAGAAACCTTTGTCAGACATCTGATTTGCAAATATGTCTCCCATTCCATATTTTCCCTTTCTTGATGATGTCTTTTGGAATATAAATTTGCAATTTATTTTATTCTTTTAGTGTTTGTGGTTTTAGTAAAATATCTAACATATCATTGCCTAATGCAAAGTCACAAAGGTTATTTTTTATCTAAAAATTAAATGGTTTTAGCTATTGCATTTAGGCCTATGATCCATTTTTAACTATTTTTTTTGTATATGGTATGAGGTATGGGTCTAATTTTCTTTTTGTATGGAAACCAGGTTGCATCTATACTATTGGTTGAAGAACTGTTAAGATCCTGATGAATTGCTTGACATCCTTGTTTAAAATCAATTCTCCATAACAATAAAAGTTTGTTTCTGGACACTTTGTTGTATTTCTTTGATCTCTGCATCCATTCTATAACAATACCACACAGTCTTGATCATTGTAACTTTGTAATATGTTTGGAAATGAAGTATCAAGTTTCAAATTCTGCTCTTTTTCCCTAAATTTCCATGTGATTCTTTGAAACAACTTATTAATGCCTGCAAAAAAACAAAAGACACATGGGATTTTGATGGAAACCTCCTTGAACACATAAGTCAACTCAAGATGTATCAGCCTCTTAATAATATTAAGCCTTCTAAACCATGAACAGAAGACATAGTTCCAATTATTTAAGTATTTTTTAATTTCTTTTAATGATATTTTATAATTTCTAATTTACAAGTTTTACATCCTTTTGTTTAATTTACCAGTAAGTAGTTTTATTCTTGTTAAGCTCAGTATATAGCCTAGTTCCTTATACATAGTAAATATTCAATGATTATTAATGCAGTACATTAATCAAAGAAGGAAGGAGTAATGGGAAGTGTATTGCTCAGAGTTTTCCCACACACTCTGGAATCATATCAGTGGGTGTGGTTTATTCTACCCACTTACAGTGCCTAACAAGTGCCTGGCAATTAATTGGCACTCAATAAATATTCACTTAATGGGCAGGTAAATGAATAAATAAATAATGTGGGGTCAACATTTGGGAATGTATGATTAAGACCACATGGTTAGATCTGCTGTAGGAAACACCATCTGTTGAGCAGCTCAGTTCTGTGCTGGTTAATAATGCCATCAATTCCATCTCACTGTATGGAAAATAATGTCCCCCAAGATCACAGCAAAACTGTCACTACAATACCAACAAGTCAACAATGATTGTTAAAACCTGTTGTCACACAAAAAAAATTAGACCATTATGTAATTCCTCTTATTTGTATCTTTCAGCTGGGGCCAAGCAAGGAATAGCAGGCACATAACTGGCCTGCCATGACCCGAGCAGCTGGCACAGCCTTGCTTCTCCCACTTTGACTCATACTCAGAAGGTACATTAGGTACACACACATTTGGAAGCACAGAGAAAACACAGATATGGGCACCATGCGAAGGCGACAGGACTTCTGCTCACTCTCACTGCTTTTAAAGAAACCTTCATTGTTCCCCCCACCCCCATAATCCCTGACTTTCTATGTGAACATTTGAAATCCACACTCTCAGAATATGCATTTGATTCTGTTTTACTCTGGCAATTATATAAATAATTGTATTGTTATTAGAAACATATTTGAAAATTTTAATCACCATAAAGGAGATTTATAGCTATTACAGACTTGCTAATCCTCAATAAATATGTTTTTAATTGGGTTAGCATTTTATATACAATAACTGTCCTATTAATTCTGGGGTAGGTTTTGTAAGCTCACAGAAAGCACTGCAGTTGATTGGTTTTCCCTAGGGCTCTTTAAATTACACTTTAAGATTGGAGATTAAAACAGGGGAATTTTCCATCCTGCAGAAAACGAGACAGAGGACAGCAGTGACAAGAAGGAGCAGGCAGTTTAGCACAGTTGGGACAATTCTAGACTGAAACTGAGAAACCAAAGTCCACCCCTGCGTCTCCTAATTAGCTCTGTGGCTCTAGCCAAGTCACTTAGCTGCTCTTAGTCATGGGTTTCTCATTTGACAAATGAGGATAATCACACCTAGGCTGACCTCACACTTTTGTGGTGGGCCATCTGATCTGGAAGTGTTTGTGAAACTCTGTGAAAATCACACAGTGCAGCGGTGTGGGATGGAAGGGAATCCAATCTCAGCTCCTTACCTATTAACAGACCCCTCAGGTCATAGCACTTAACCCCGCTGACCCTCGGCTGCCTAATTTGTGTGATGTAAATGTTAACTATAATGATAATGCTTTGCTTTTAAGGGTTTGACAAGCTCAATGAAATGATGTGTAAGAAACTTCACACAGCAACTAGCACATAATTAGGATCAAAACTTAGTCTGCTTCCACTTTCAATCCATATAGGCATGTGCATACTTTCCTAAAATGAAATTCTAGACATTTGGGAAACTGCAGACCAACACCATCCCACTCTCTGACAAAGAAGCCAGCCTGCATTCCACAACCCAGATCCCTCTTGCACCCTTTCCACTGCTGCTTTACTTAAAGACATTGACAAAGCTCCAATTAAAATGTTTAGCATCATGGGCTGCTTGGGAAGGATGCCAGCTGAGGAACATGGGAGGAGGCTGCACTTGAGTTGGTTGACATCCTGCCAGGAGAAAGGCAATAGTGAAGTGGAGACAAGTCAGTAGGCCACCCATCACTCACCAGTATCTGTCCCAGGAAGATGGATTTGGAATGACTTCTCTCCCTACACATCCAGCTATTCACTGTCAACTCTGAATAAAATGCAGAGATGCCTGTAGATACCTAAATCCTAAAATCACCTCTCTCCACATTTCTCAAGAGTCTTCAAACTTCACAGCCAACCTTGAAGCTTCCAACAAGCTCTCCAGCTGAGCAGTAACATGTATAATGTACACCAAAACACAGACACACATGTATACACATGCGCGTGCACACACACACACACACATACACACACACACACACACACACACACACACACAAACACACACACACAGCCAGCACAGTAAGGAATAGACACCAGAGACCAGGCAGCCACCT
>PVIR01010425.1:0-14708 GCA_004026965.1 Petromus typicus | reverse complement strand
TCCCACCCTGCAAAGCCCAAGAAAGGAGGAGGGGGCAAAAAAAAAAAAAAAATAAAGAGCCAAGGGGAAACAAAACCAAATTACTAAATTTTTGTCATTAAGTAAATAAACTCCATCTGACAGGCCCTCCCCTGGACTCCTGGGATGCCATCAGTCCTGGGAAATGACTTGAGAAATAAAAACAACAAAGATTGCTTCTGTCTCCACAAAAGCTGTGACGGGCAAACACAGCATCTCCTCCTTTGCCCTGCACTCTTCCCCATTCTCCTCACCTACAGCCTCCTTGCCAACCAGCCCATCAACCTACTGATTCGATCCTCATTCCCCCTTCCTTCTTCTCCAGCCCTGAGCTGACTAACTGCCAACTCCTTCCCATTGTACTCAAATACACCTTCCAAATCAGCCCACTTCCACAAACCTCTTACCAGCAGGTTAATTTGGGGGCTCATCAGGATTTAAGTATTCATCCTCTTCTTAGTGTCTCCTATGAGCCTTTTGTAACCCACGCAATCTGCCACAGTAACATGAATGTTATTGCACTATGCAGGAAAAAAAAATCTAATCAGGTCACTTCTGCACTAAAAACCTCATTCAAAAGCATTGCTGCACACCTGCTCCATCGAAGGCTGGCTCCCACCGCCCTCTGCAGTGTAAGATTATGCCCCACCCTTCCTCCAGAGGACTCTTGAGCCACAGCTTTCTCGGCCCCCTCTGTGATTATGATTTTTGTCTTCCTCCATTCTTCGCCCTGCCCTGGATTTGCTTGCTTCACTTCTGCCTGACTGCCCCTTTACTTGTTTTTTAAGGTCTCTGCCTTTTGAGGTCTCCCTGACTCCCCAAGGCAGAATAAACTCCTTCCTCCTACTTGTTTGTATCAGGAATACAGCCCTTGTGGATTCTCATTCTTTCCAAGTTCTTCCCACTGGAATATGAGTTCCTCAAGTACCACCTTCACATTAGCCATCTTTACTTCTGCCTGTGGCCTTTATGTTCATGTTTTAAAGATTTTACTAAATGAATAAACAAAAGCACAGACTACAGAGGAAGCAATGTGGACTTAGAGAAAGGCTACTCTTTGCGACTTTGTTCCATCATCTGGATGAAGCCTTGAATGAAAGAGTTTTCTAAATCCCTTCAAAGTTCTGACTTTCTAAGCTGTTATGAGTTGTAGCGGAGAGATGCTGGCCCAGTGGAATTTTCTGTATGAGAACTGAAGCCGAGTGTGGTAAATATGTAAAGCAGTCAAGAGCCTTCTGTAAACACAGAGGCTCAGGGCCCTCCGGAGCAGACAGGTTTACGCAGAGGTAAGCCAGATGTTTTCATTAAGAACATAGCAATGTACAGTATCCAAACATTATATTACAACCTGCAATCTGATATCCCAGCAGAAATCCACCCCAATCCTTAAGGAGAGTCAGATTGATGAAAGGGGCCGGGAAGAAATAGAAACTGCTTAAAAGCAGGTGGGAAAGTGAGCAACTGAAGCAAGGTGGTGAGCAGCTGTGAGTCTGCCTGGCATCAGGCCTGCCTTCCCAGCCGCATCTTCTCAGACGCCTCAGAACAAACGCAGCCTTTCCACTTCAGCCAGATCATCCCCTCACTCCCCTGGCCTTTCCACTTCAGCCAGATCATCTCCTCACTCCCCCTGGGATCCACACTACACAGTCCAGCCCCACACAGCAGGTTATTCTGTTTCTTTATCCTAGAAAGTCTCTATGACCCCCCACTCATGTAAGCAAATATTAGACTTTCTTAGCATCCACCCTATAGTCTACCTCCTTAACCAGACTAACCCAAGACTAACCCAGATTTAACCAGACTAACCCAGACTAACCCTTCTCCTCCTAAAACTCCTGTCACAGAGTGACCGTCTGGGTTGACTGTCCTAGTTATTGTCAATGCAACATACACCTAACAAATGAAAGGGTCTTTCTGGAGCAATGCCTGAGTAGATTAAGAGCTGAGTAAAATCTATGGACATGGAATCCTTGTGTTCAGGAGAACTAAGTTGCAGTAAAGGGGTCGGATGTGTGAAGTGATGATGCTAAGAGAAATAAACACAGGAATGTACCAAAGCACGTAATCAGTAGATGTCGGTTTGGGTTTTGTTTTCTATGCACCTAAACACTCTGTGAATTTCTTAGAAACAGAAACCAAGTGTCGTTCATTTTCCCTCCACAATGCCCACCGCAGTGCCTTGCATGTAAACACAAAGTACATATTCACTGATTGACTCTCTAAATAATATCAAGGTTCCTTGCAAGAGCGGTAAAATCACACAAAACTTGGAGAAAAATACATCTGAAAAGAAGCCTTCCCCCGAGCTAGGACAACTTGGGAACTGGGTTAAAACTAAACATGTCTAGGCTGCCAGGAAAGAATGGAAGAAATTGAGAAGAAAGAAGGAAATAAAAGAACAGAGCTCCAATGACCAACCAAGAAAGGGAAGTTGGGGGAGGATGAATAATAGTTTCAAATAAACGCTGGGGTCTAGTTAAGAATGGAAATGATTAGTGTGGACGGTGTCAGGTCACACAGCACTAGACACATAAGGCATCCAATTTCAGACAGAGTCGTTTTTCTCTGTGTGGAAAACTGTAATGAGAACAAAAGTGAGTTCTCTCAGAGTACTCCTTTGCTTGTCCAAATAGGGAGACATCTCTAGCGAGAGATATTTGAGATTTTTACAAATAAGACTGACTAAAGCAAGCAATTTAGTTTAATTTTATTTTTAAAATTCTATAAAGGGGGGTGTTAGCTCAGTGGTTCCAGCATCTGCCTTGCAAGTTCAAAGACCTGGGTTCGATCCCCAGTAACCACATACAATACCGAGTGTAGAGACTCACACCTACCAGAAATCAGTACCACATACCACAGTGCCAGACATGGTGACTCATGCTGTAATCCCAGCACTCGGGAGGCAGAGGCAAGAGGATTGCTGAGTTCAAGGCTGAGCTCAGGGCCAGCATGCACTATAAAAGTGAGACCCCTCTCAAAAAAATTCTATAAGGGGGGGTAGAAAAGATGGAAAGAAGGAAGAAGAGAAGAAAAGCAAGGAGTAGGGAAGGGACCATCTTCCAGTATGGCTACAGTACTCAGGAAACAGGTCTTCCATTTCTCTTAACCCCTTTCCAAAGCCCCATTCCTCATACACACGGAGCAAAGATGCTACCAATGAACTATACTGAACTTTTTGAAATTCAAAAAGGTACAAAACCCAAAGAAAGAATGTGAAGATCTTAAAGCTATTGAACCGATAACCTTTCTTTAATGTTCTTCACTATGGAGATATAAGATGCTTCATTTTAGAGTTGTGTTGCTTGACAGGCCTGGCCTTAGTGAAACCATTCTATCACCAGCATGGATTAATGTTCTCTTCCTGAAAAACATGAGTTGTTTTTCTTTAGCTGGGGAAGAATATTCCTTTATCTTCACCATTTGCCTAGGACAGGAGCAGAGAGGAAGGCAATTAAAGGGGCGAAGATTTTCTATCTGCTAAAACTTTAAATCCATGGATGTGAACAGCAAACACACACTGGGAGGGAGTCAGATAAACTTCAAAGTTATGTAAGAAAGAAGAAAAGGGGTAACCCGAATGACTGCCTCAATAGTGGTGGAAGCATTTTTCCTGGCCAATAACATATGCTTATTATTTATCTCTTGGATGAATGAATGACTGAGTGGATAGATGGATGCATGCATGCATAGATGGACAAATGGACACACAGATGGGTGGGTACTGAGAAATGAATGAGTAGATGAATGAGTAATCTGTGGGAAATGTATCTCTATGACCTACCTTCTTCAGTCTAACTAGTTATATGGATAAATCCTAAAAGAATGATTTCAAATAACTTCTTACCATGAAGCACATGGTAAGCACAAACTGAGCTGCCATAAGCATGTGTGCACATATTGCTAAATCTTGGAAGCAACCCAAATGTCTGTCAACTGGAAATTGGATTTGAAAAGATGTGGTTCGGGCTGGGGAGTTAGCTCAGTGGTTCCAGCGCCTGTCTTGCAAGGGCAAGGATATGGGTTCAATCCCCGGTAACCACATATCATACTGGGCATGGAGACTCATGCCCAGCAGCAACCAGTACCACATACCACACTGCCGGGCATGGTGGCTCCCGCCTGTAATCCCAGCACTCAGGAGGCGGAGGCAGGAGGATTGCTGTGATGTAAGTTTGAGGCTGAGCTCAAGGCCAACCTGAACTGCAAAGTGAGACCCTGTCTCAAAAAAAAAAAAAAGTGGTTCTTTTATATAATGGAGTATTACTCTGCCATAAAAAATGATAAGGTTGAGTCATTTATACTCAAATGGATGTACTTTCAGGATAGCCTCATAAGTGAAATAAACAGGTCACAGATGTGTAAATATCATATCTTTTCTCTGGTATGAGAAACTAAAGATGTAAGTGAGTTCTAGAATGTATGGTACATATTGTGAAATACAAAATATTCAAAGAGAAATGGGGTGTAGGAGTAAATAACAAGGGGGAAAATAATGAGATTATAATTTAAAAAAGAAAGAAAACAAAGCTTATGTGTATGGGGGTGGGGAGGGTAGAGTGAGTGAGGGAATGGAAAAAAATTAGGATTAAGCTGTGTCATACACTGGTACAAATTCTCATTGTTGAGTACAATCATGATGTGTATATGTAATGAACCAATAAAGAATCAATAAATTTTAAAAAGTGAATAAATTTTTTAACATGAAATTATTTTAAAGATTTCAAAACAGAGAAGGAAAGAAAAAATAAAACATTCTGTATCTAGGAAACACAACATAGACTGTCATGGAAAGTTGCCATAGCCTATATATGCAATATTTTGATGCACAATTTTTCTGTATCTACCATCTCTTATTGTGAAAATATGTTGAAATTTATGTAATATTTTTTTACCTTGAGGTTAATGATTATGTGATTTAATTATTTTCTTTCAAAGTTATTATTTAAAGACATATATAAATTATTTTCACTTTCTGTTAAAAAATATTCTGTCATTGATTTTGTTATTGTGACATTATACACCTTTTAAAATGTCATTAAATTTATATATTTCTTTTATGATTTCTAGAATACAATTCTTCTCTATATAAGACAACTCTTGTTCTCTTCCAGAATCTTTATAGTTTTCATGTTAAAGTACTTCATAAATTCTTTGTAGTATAAATTTCTTTAATAATACATTTATTTTAATATTTAAAATGGACTTGAGGTCCATTAATCTCCTTCATATATATGTAAATATTTTCAAAGAAAATTAAAATAATGAAAAACATTTTTAAATGCTTGCCAGCATTAACCTACAAAGCCTGGAGAAGCTTTGAGAGTCACTGAGCCATGCCTGATTAGAGTCACTAAGAGTCACTTAGAGAGTCACTGAGCCATGCCTGATTCTCCTCCCCTCAGTCACCAAGACCACAGGGCCAGTGCCTCTTCCAAACTTCCTGCTCTCATAGCCTCTGCTATATCTCCATAGTCTCCAACACTTCAGCCTAAAAACTATGCTGAAATATGTTTCCTCATGCTGTGTTCCCATAACCAGGGACCTACCAGTATAAAGTGGCACATTTTCTATGTGACTGCTTAAGTGGCCTAGGGCTTGGGCATGGCAGAGCTGAGCCTTCTGCTGGGTCTCACAGACAGCAAACAAGGTGTGCTGCAGGCTGCACCCTCATCTCCAGGGTCTATCTGAAGTTCATCCAGCAGGCCTTGAGAGCTCCCTTCCTTGCAACTGTATGATAGGGCTTTTATCCATTCCTGGCCATCAACCATAAGCCATCTTCACTCCCTACCACATTGCTATACCCAAAGCAAGCTTACAGCTGTTGGCAGATTCATGCTGCAGTCTGCTAAGTCTTAGATAAAGGAACAAAAGCATGAGGATGACATTGTATCACCTTTGCTATGTTCTACCTAGAAGCAAGTTGCAGGTCCTTACCACATAAAAGGGAGGGGTTGTTCAGGTGATAACACCAGGAGGTAGACGCCATGGGCCTTAGAATTCCGTGTGCAAACTGAATCTCCCATTCTACTGCCACTGCTTCACCTGGATTTTTACTATATGAAGTCACTCAAAGCTCTATCTTGACTGCACTGACAAACTTCTAAATCTTCCCTCCCCTTTATGAAACCCCAGGGAACTTTCTTTATTTCCCCTGGCCAACTCCTGTTCTAATCAAGGTCTTCTTCTCACCTTCCCTCAACTCTTCTATCCTTGCTCCACCTGCATAGTTCTGATTTGTCTTATTGCCAATGTCATTTCTGTAAGAAAGATTTTCCTCCTTCCCAGACTATCAGGATGTAATTAAATAACATTTTAGTAATTATGGGTTTAATGCCTATTGAAAAAACAGAGCAGAAAGTTCTTTATGGTTGAAAAAATAGAACTATTCACTCACCCCAAAGAAAGCTTATTTGGGGTACACACGTGTAATCCCAGCTACTTGGAATTATAGTCCTTCCTGCAGGAGGATTGCAGCAACAGCCTGGACAACTTATCCAGACCTTATCTCAAAATAAAAAATTAAAAAGGAATGGGATATTGCTGAGTAGTATAGTACTTGCCTAGTATATACAAAGCCTAGTATGTTCCATCCTAGTATCACAAAAGGAACCAAAAATCTCCTACTTTGAAAAACCAAGTTTTCCCAGTGAGAAGCACCATTGGAGCCATTCTGCTTAGGCTGGGATGATTCAAGCATGCCACTACCAAGACGCCTCACCTCCAAAACTACAAACAGGAAATCCACATGAGGAAAATCTGTGCTTAATAGAAAAGCAAGCTCTCAGACCAAATCACCAGCTGGCTTGTTAAAATTAACAAGCAGCAAAATGAAACATATGGCTTAGGAGTTAGGTTTCTTATTGCTATTATTACACAAACACACACACACACACACACACACACACACACACACACACACACACACACACACACACACACATACCGAGATACACAGTAGATCCTTCTTGGGATGAACAAGAGGAAGAAGAGGGGCAGGAAGATGGCTGAGATCTGGAAGAGAGTTAATGGGGGTCCTCTAAAACCCCAAAGACCAGGATGGTGGTGTGGTATAACCTAGCCTTACCAGAGAACTCCAAAGGCTCCCAGACTGTCACGGATGCCTCACAGCCAGAACCACAGGGAGAGAAAAGATTCTGACCTCAGAAAGATCTGTATTTGTACCATGTGTCCCCCTTCTGGGAACACCACTCTGCATCTCCAAGGCCTTTTGTTCAATATGGACAAAAGAAATTGATCTATAAGTTTCATAGACTTACTAAGATAACACATGTGAAGTGATCCATACAGCACACCTAGACCCTCAATTAATTTCAGGGCTGTGTTCCTTCTTTTTAATGTGTGTGCTGTGTACCAGACTTTGTGCTGAATACCTGTTAATTATTATAATAATTTAATTATTTACCTATTAAAATTCATATCAAGGGCTTAAATGGGATAGGAGAGGCCGGCTATGGCATGAAGCAAGATAGTGTGGGAGAGATGGAACAATAGTGTGGACTGGCTGGGGCTGGGGCCCCTGGCTCCACCTGCACTGCTTTCTGTGTGAGTTAGTTAGCCTTTGTCACTACATCAAATACTCAAGATAGTCCATTTACAAGAAGAGAATGTTTATGTAGGCTCTATGTTAGCCAGATTTTTCATTGCTGAGATCCCAACACTCATACTTATTAAACACAAGTTTGATTCATTCACTGTTTAGTCCACAGTCAGCTGGCTCCAAGGCAGAGATATCATGCAGAAGGGCATGGTGGAACAAGGCTGCTTAGTTCATGATGGCTAGAAAGTGGACCAGGGGATCAACACTAGAAGGATGGAAATGAAGAACCATAGATCCCAAAAGCATGCCTCCGTAGCCCATCCAGATACACCTAGAAATGTGTCCCCGCAGTCTCCAGAGCAGATCCCAAAGCTAACAGCTTGAAACTCCACCCTAACTACCACTGGCTTACAGGTTCCATCAGGCCTGTTTCTTTATAGGTCAATAGCATTGCAGCTCATCATGGTCAACATAGCAGGAGCCCCTAGAAGAACAAAACCACTCTCCTCAGACCTGGAAAGTGAAAGAGGAATGCACTGGGCCTCACAGTCCCTTATAAGGGCATACAAATCCCCAGGGACCTGAATCCCGCCTCAAGGTCCCACTCCTTCAGTGTTCCACTTCCTCCCAATAGACTCTTACTGGAAACCAAACCTCTAACACAGAGGTCTTTCACAGATGTTCAAGATTCAAACTATAGGACTAGGGTTGTAGCTCAGTGGTAGAGTGCTTACCTAGCATATGCAAAACCCTGGATTCAATCTTTTGTATTGCAAAAAAATTAAAATTCCAAACTATAACAGATGATGGCTGGTTTTGTAATATATGCCACCTTCCATGATGTACATGTTCTTACCACAAACTTGGAAAGAGATATGGTCCAGCAGGTCTTGTGGGCTATCACTGGCACCTCCAGAAACTCTGTCACCTCAACCCCCAACAACCTCTGTGTGGCTCCAGCTTCAGCTGTACAACAAGTATACTACTGAAAACAGCTATTCTCACCAGCTGGGGCCTATCTAATATCTTCATACTATATTCCACAACCAAAATTCAATTTCCCCAATGATATGTACACAGGCCCTGATAATACTGACTGAAGTTTTTTTTTATCCTCTTCCTTGATGGTCTCTATTTTGTTTTGGGGGATACTCTTTGGTCTTTGGTAACACCAATGGTCTACTGTAAAAATTTAGCAATTATCCTTTTGGGTCAAGAAAAAGAGGAAGCATGGGTTTGTAGAACATGCTATTTTCCACAATGAAGATGTCCTCACACAACGTTTGGGAGAGATACACTCAGTCAGATATGGTGAACTAGTGTGCTCAGCTCCTGCACACCACTGGACCCCCACCTCCTGAGGAGATAGATGTGTTAATTGCCCTTGACCTTCTTGCTTCCTTCATAGCTTTCAGACCATTTGAAAATGAATTATCCTTTGAGGTTGAGGAATCTGTATTTTTCAAGGCTAAGAGCATTTGGGGATCCTCCTCAAAGCCTCTCAGTCTGTGTAGCCTACAACTAGAACCAGCATCTTTCACCTGGGTTTATGCACAATAAGGGGCCTGCAGGTGTTGTCACTGAAGTGATAAAACCTTCCTGAATCAAAAGCAGAATGAAGATGATAGACCTGTGCCTTAGCAATTTCTCTAGCTGCTGAAAAGTCTAAACAGTGGCTATGCAAAATCATTCAACAAGGAACTGAGTACATCAGCAGGTTGAACTTATTCTTGATCCTTTCCCAAAAAATCAGTTAAAGATTCCTTGTGAGCTGCCTAACTCTCTAATTATTCAATAACTTAATTTCTTAATTTACCCAACAAATTAGATTAGTGAGAATCTCCAAGATTCCTGGAATTGAGCTAGAACTGAACTCAACTGTACAAAATGAGATTATAGGCTAGTCAATGACACAGACAAGCAAGCCCCCAATCATTTGTTTTGTTTACAAAGGTGTGCACACATTCAGAAAGAAGCACAACTACTGTAGATCTACATATGCCAATAATTAGCACAGACTGAACACTTACAAGGGGCTGGATTCCTGCTGAGAATTCTTTATGCTATTTCATCAGTCACACTGGCCACCTTCCATAACAGCCATTGTAAGCTCCAATTTTGAAATGAGGAGTTACAGAATTAGAGACATTAACGAATGATCAGATGCTACACAGAAGAAGCCAACAGTAGGATCTGACTGCAAAGCTCTTGCTCATTGCCTTTGGGCTGCTCTGGATCTCTAGGTCCCTCAGCAGACAGTGACAGTGGCTGATCTACAACAATGTAGAAAAGCGAGTCTTTCTCTGCATCCTCTGTGCTGCTCAACTGACAGACTCAGATGGGATCCAGAGAGAGGGACAGGCCAGCTACCCAAGGAACATGTGGTCCCATATGTGGGACAGCACAACCACCCAGGCCCCTGCAAGGCACCCCGCCCCCTGGAGCCCAACCCAGATGCTTTCTTGGAAATTCTGACTTTGGGGTCTTAAATAGTAACTGGGTGCTATTTCTGGAACCACATATGACATCCAGCAGAGATTTTGTTTTCTTACTCTTAATGGTGCCTTGTTCTAAAATGGAAACCCTAAAGAACTCAATGCAGATAGATGGTTTACAGTGGGAAATAGAAGAGAAAAATGATGAGGAAATTTCTTTTCCTTTGATCTTTTTGTAGAAGAGGGCTGTAGAGGGCAAACCTAGGGTCTTGTGTATGCTAGGCAAGTCTCCTGCCACTGAGCTGCATCCCCAACCTGGAAGGAGCAATTCCAGTCCTGTGAAATTACTCTTGAATGCCAAGCCAGAACCTCCAAGATGGGACAACATGTAGGATTGGGGACATGGCATCCTCAGGACAGTCACGGGGAATGTGACCTTCCCTGGCTCCTGGGATGACACACAGCCCTTCACCTGGGCCGTCCTCAGGTCCTGCTGGTTCTTGTTGCCACTCTGGCCTTCCAAAGCCCTACAAAAATGAATCATGCTCATCCACGTGAGAAGATGAGTAAAGATCTTGGAGATGGCAGCCAATTTTTTAGCCACTGGATTACAGGAAAGGATTCACCAAACCAGGAATAAAGACATCTCCGATTCCCTTTGTTGTCACAAAACATGGCCCTGTCCAAGGCAGACTTTGGAAATTAATAGCACTAACTTCTTTGCATTTCTAGAGCCAATCTAATGAAACCAGGCAAAGGAGAAGATCGCCCAGGGACTGAGATTAGCAGCGGGTGGCTCGGGAAATGGCGACTGCAGCACCGAGTCTGCATCACTGAAACTGCACTGGGGTTAGAGCTTACTGGCCTCCAGGTCCATGCCGGAAGTGCGCCCAGGGACTGAGGTTAGCAGCGGGCGGCTCGGGAAACGGTGACTGTGCCACCGAATCTGCGCCAGGGTTGGAGCTTAACAGCCTCCAGGCCCACGCTGGAAGGGTGCCCAGGGACTGAGTTTAGCAGCAGGCAGCTCGGGAAACGGCAACTGCGGCACCGAGTCTGCGTCACCGAATTTGCGCCGGGTTTGGAGCTTGCTGGCTTCCAGGCCTATGCCGGAAGAGCGCCCAGGGACTGAGGTTAGCAGGTCACAGTCTGACTTTCTCCACTGTAACTGCAAAAGCACATCCAATCATCTTGTATTGGTGAGTAGGTGGGCCTGTTGGAACAACAGCCCCTGCCATTGCAGCTGCACAGGGCCTACAGCCTACTGGCCTCCAGGCTGACTGCACAAGTGAGCCCAGAGACTCTGTATTGGTGAGCAGGCAGCCCATTGGAACCTCAGGCAGTGCCATTGTAGCAGTTCAGGAGCCAGAGCCTTCCTGCCTCTAAAGCAGACAGGACAAGGTGTTCTCACTGTATTGATTGAGTGCCTCATATGGTGTGCCAGACCTAGGGGTTTTTCTTTAGGTCCCAATACAGACTGCAAAGAACAACCCAGGAAACACTGCTATTTTAAGGTTCCTAACTATTAGGAGGAATTATTATTTATTTCCTCCTAATTAGTAAGAGGAAAGTGACTTGCAACAAACAGCGCCAGTAAACAGGGCAGGTCAGAGATGAGGAAACACTCAAAGTCTCAGATACAAAGATCTTCACCTCAAGGTAACACAGGGGGAAGGGAAATAGAGAAGTTTGAAGCCCAGTCTCCAGGGCCCTCAGAAATGGTAACCAAAGCAGATCTAGTAAAATGGAAATCAGAACTGATCTCTGAGATGAAAGCAGAGATATTCAACACTGTCAACATGATGATTAATAAAGCTAAAGAGGAAATCATGGAGTTGATAGAATCCAAGATAGCAAAAAAAATGGAACCTTTTCAACACCTATGAACAGAAGTCCAGGAAATTAAGAAAGAAAATGAAAGTTTGCACAATAGAATGAATTTGGCAGAAGACCGAATTTCAGACCTAGAAGACAGGGTCTCAACCAATGAACTGGAAAGGCATAATCCATGGAAAAAAAGCAAGCGATAATGAAAAGTCAATCCAACAGCTCCTAGATGATTCAAAGAAGAATAACATAAGATTGATTGGAGTCACTGAGGAAGCAGGTGACAATGCTAAAGACATCAAAAAGCTATTCACACAGATAATGGCAGAAAACTTCACAAAAAAAGGAAAAGAATTGGACATACAAACATATGAAGCATACATATGCCCACATGCCCATGACATGACAAAATCTACACCTAGGCATATAATCATAAAAGTTCCAGATATCCAAAAAAAGAATGAAATACTGAAAGCAGCCAGAGAAAAGAAAACAGTTACATTCCAAGGGAAGCCTATCAGGATCACAGCGGACTTCTCAACTCAAACACTCAATGCAAGAAGAGCCTGGAGGGAAGTCTTCCAAGCCCTAAAGGAAAACAACTTCCAACCCAGACTGATGTATCCTGCAAAACTATCCTTCAAAATTGATGGGGAAATAAGATACTTTCATGACAAAGAACACCTGAAAAATTTCACAAATACGAAACCTGTGCTCCAAAACATTTTAAAGAATATCTTGGAGAAAAATAAGGAAAGTTGCAAATCCATGAGACCTAACCGAGTCAACCCTCGGGACCAAACAAGAAACTGATGGGGAAAGGGAAGTACAATAACACAGCCAAGAACAGGAAAACATGGTAGCACTAAATTTACCCATATCAGTAATAATCATTAATGTCAATGGACTCAACGCGCCAATTAAGAGATACAGACTGGCAGAGTGGATCAAAAAACAAGATCCTACAATCTGCTGTATACAAGAAACACACCTAATTCAGAAAGAAACCCATGGACTAAAAGTAAAGGGGTGGAAAACAATACTCCATGTGACAGGAAACAGCAAGAAAGCAGGAGTGGTGATTTTATTTGCAGACAAAATAGACTTCGAGCCAAAGCTGATAAAGAGAGATAAAGATGGACACTATCTTTTAGTTCAGGGAAAAATCCAAGAGACAGAAATCACAATCTTAAATATCTATGCTCCAAATTCTAATGCACCCAACTATATAAAACAAATATTAACGGACTTGAAAAAACAGATAAACTCCAATACAATAATAGTAGGGGACCTCAGTACTCCACTGTCACAAAGAGACAGATCGACTGGACAAAAAGTCACTAAGGAAATCCTGGAGCTCAACCAGACTTTTCAGCAAATGGACTTAATAGATGCCTACAGAATATTTCACCCCACAAAGTCAGAATTTACATTCTTCTCAGCTGCTCATGGATCATTCTCCAAAATAGACCATGTGCTCATTCATAGAACAGGTTTAAGTAAATATAAAGGGATTGAAGTTATCCCTTGTACACTGTCGGACCATAGTGCCCTGAAATTGGAGCTGAATAGCAAAGGAAAGCCCAGGATCTTCACAAACACATGGAAACTGAACAACACTCTGCTGACCAACCAATGGGTCACAGAAGAAATTGAGCAGTTCTTATAACTAAACGATAACCCCAGTACAACATATAGAAATTTATGGGACACAATGAAAGCAGTTCTATGAGGAAAATTCATAGCACTGAAAGCCTACATCCAGAAAATGGAGCAAGCTCAAATAAACAACTTAATGCTGCACCTCAAGCAACTAGAAAGAGAGGAGCAAAACAAACCCAAAGCTCGCACTAGGCAAGAAATTATAAGGATCAGGGCAGAAATTAATGCAATACAAAACAAGAGAACGGTTCAAAAAAATCAATGAATCCAAAAGTTGGTTCTTTGAGAGGATAAACAAAATTGATAAACCCTTAGCCAACCTCATTAAACATAGGAAGGAAAAGGCTCATCTTTATGCTATTAGGAATGAGAACGGAGAAATTACTACCGACCCAGAGGAAGTCCAGAGGATAATAAACACCTACTTTGAAAATTTATACTTTAATAAAATGGAAAATGTAGAAGAAATGGATAGATTTCTAGACACATATGAACTCCCCAAGCTGAATAAAGAAGATATGGAAATGTTAAATGCCCCAATAACAATCTGTGAAATTGAAAATGTAATTCAAAACTTGCCAACAAAGAAAAGCCCTGGACCTGATGGTTTTACTGCTGAATTCTATAAAACTTTTAAAGAAGAGTTAGTGCCTCTACTTCTGAAACTCTTCAGTGAAATTGAAAAGGAAGCAGTACTCCCAAACTCATTCCTGGAAGCAAACATTACCCTGATTCCAAAAGCAGAGAAAGACCCAACCAAAAAGAGAACTACAGGCCAATATCTCTAATCAATATCAACGCAAAAATCCTCAATAAGATACTGGCAAACAGAATACAGAGAATTATCAAAAAGATTATACACCATGACCAAGCTGGATTCATCCCAGGGATGCAAGGGTGGTTCAACATAAGTAAATCAATATTATACACTGTATTAACAGGCTTAAGTACAAAAATCATGTGGTCATCTCAATTTATGCAGAAAAAGCCTTTGACAAAATACAACACCCACTTATGTTCAAAACTCTACAGAAGATCGGAATAGATGGTCTCTATCTCAAACTAATAAAAGCTATCTACGAGAAACCTTCAGCCAGTATCATACTAAATGGTCAAAAATTGAAACCTTTCACACTAAGATCAGGAACAAGACAAGAGTGTCCTCTCTCACCACTTCTGTTCAATATAGTTCTGGAAATATTAGCCATAGC
>PVIR01010424.1:0-50291 GCA_004026965.1 Petromus typicus | reverse complement strand
GACGCGGCGCGGCTGGCCCGGGGCGGCGGCCTGGGCTCTGCGGGCGAGGGGGGCGCCCTGCCGCGCAGCCGGCCGCTGCAGCTGGCCTCGCAGAAGGAGGTGGTGCTGTACGCGCACTTCCGCCGCCTCGACTACTTCTCGGAGGAGTGCGTGTACGCGCCCGAGGCCTTCCGCGCCCACGCGCGCGACCTGCTCAAGCGCCTGGAGGCGGCGCGGCCCACGGCGGCGCTGGACCTGGTGCACTCGGCCGAGCGCCTGGCGCTGGCCCCGGCCGCGCGGCCCCCGCCGCCCGGCGCCTGCTCCCGCTGCGGGGCGCTGGCCAGCCGCGCGCTCTGCCAGGCTTGCGCGCTGCTGGACGGCCTGGAGCGCGGCCGGCCCCGCCTGGCCATCGGCGAGCGCGAGCGCCAGGGCCGCGGCCCGGGGGCTGAGGGGGAGACGCGGGCCCGGGCCGCCGTGGAGGCCGCCGCCGCCCTGTAGCGCGGACCCCGCCCTGGACCCGCGCAAAGGTGGCCTCCACGTGGGCCTGGGGGACCGAGGCTGGGGCCTGAGACTCACTCGAGGGCTGCTGCCCGCCGGGCCCACCGTGGGTCCGCGCAGCTCGGCTGCCCCGGCGTCTGAGCACCGGGCGCCTGGAGGCCCGTTCTCTGCGCTGATATCAGAAAGTCGCTGACAGGTGCACGTGGAGTCCACAGTCACCGTCCGGAGCCCCCTCCTGCTGTGGCCCCAGCACCTGGCCTCGCCCCTCCTCCTCTCCGTGGGCCGCAGCCGGAGCCTCCTAACCGAGTCAGGCCTTACCCCTGGCTCCAGGGCACCTTGTGTTATGGTGCCCCCAGCCCGGTCCTCACCCTTCCCCCTGAGCCTAGCCTGCGTCTCTGTCGGGGGTGAGGAGGACCTGGTGGGTTTCCCAGGCCCCGGGCACTGGAGGCGGTGGGTGAGTCGCGCCAGTGACTCAACCTCTCTGATCTTCCGTGTCCTCCGAGAATAAAATCAGAAGACTGTGAGAAGGACTGGTGGTGTGCTGAATAAACGACGGAGGACTGTCAGTGTTTGGCCACCGCAGGGCTCCAGGGTAGAGGGTTGCCGCCCCGCAGGGGCAGCAGGCGGGACCCTGGAGCTTCCTGCCTGACTTTTGGAGAGACTTGGATCTCAGATCCTCCCTAGGACTGGCCGTGTTGGCTCCCTCATCACATATGCCCTGTCATCTCCTGCCCACTCTTCAGGCCCCTCCTAGAAGCTTTCGTTGGTTCTGCCCACACCCGATCAACCCTTGATGTAGGACTCTCCCAACCCCCTGCCCTTCATCCTATCTTGACCATGTGTCCTCTGACACTTCTGTGTTCTACCTGCTTGGGCCAATGTCGGAGGACAAAGACTAGATCTCTCCCCATCAAATAATATACTGTTAGTCATTCAAGAAATACCTGAATGGGGCTTTTCTAAGCATTGGTTAAAAAAAAAAAAAAGGCCAAGCATTTTGCTCAGTGGTTCCGGCTCCTGTCTTGCAAGCGCAAGGACGCAGGTTCGATCCCCGGTAACCACATACCATACTGGGCATGAAGACTCACGCCCAGCAGCAACCAGTACCACATACCACAGTGCCGGGCGTGGTGGCTCACAACTGTAATCCTAGCACTCGGGAGGCAGAGGCAGGAGGATTGCTGTGAGGTGAGTTTGAGGCTGAGTTCAGGGCCAGCCTGAACCACAAAGTGAGACCCTGTCTCAAACAAAGAAACAAACAAAAACAAAAAACACCTCATAGAGTCGACAGTCTTGCAGGATAGAGATAATAAATATATGGTGCCAGTTCATAAGAAGTGTTGTGAATGTGGAATAAAGTAATTTAAGAGGGAAAGTGTAAATGATGCTGTTTTAGTTTGGGAGGCCAAGACATGTTTGAGAAGGTGATTTTCAGGCAGAGACCAAAATAAAACAGAAGAGATGACTAGCCTTTATGGAAAGCTTGTGTCAGCAGAGACCATGAGACCAGCTGGCAAAGCTGTTAAGGACATTCTGAAGATATTGAAGAACTACCGCAGTGGCCAGTATCCCAGAGAAAGGAGCATTTTTTTGTTTTTGTTTTAGACAGAATTTTGTTATGTAGCTCAGGCTTGCCTCAAATTCAGAAGGGTCCTCCTGCCTCTGCCTTCCATATGCTAGGATTACAGGTCCAAGAATCTTATTCTACTGGAGGGGCAAGAAGACCAGAGAACCAGGCAGAAAGCACAAGATCCCAAGAGGTGGGGATCTAAACTGAGTTTTCAGCAGCATAATGGATGGGACAGCAGTAGAAGTCATGATGTCCACAGCTAGCAAAGCAGCCAGGATGCAGGTACCAAAATCCTGGAGGAAAGGGAGGACCCAGGAGTGACCGCAGCATTATGCTTAGACTTTCCCCTTGGAAATCTCATGGAATTTGGCCAATAAAATTTGATGTTTTTGTGCTCACAAGGAGAGACCTGAGACACAGAGTTGAAAGAGGGTGACAGATTAGAGGTAAGGGTCAACTGGAGGTAGCTGCATCTGAAGAAGGACCAAACACAGTTTCAAATGCAAGCCCAGACTGGACTGGATTAAGGGGATCTATCTCTATGTGTTTACAAAAAAGGGAAAATAGATATTTCTGGCCAATCTGGCTTGTTTACATTTAAATTAATCAAAATTAAACTTAAAGCTCATCTCAGTAAGTCCTGTATGACCAGATGTGACCGTAATGAATAGCATGGCCCACAGAAGGTTTTTGGCATCGCTGTGCAGTGTTGCTGTGGACTGTCCCTGAACCCAGAGGAAGACTTCTTCAAGCCATAGTCTCAGAATATCTCTAATATTTTCTACACAAAATATTCCAATAAAAATTTAACAAGGATGCCAGGAGATATGACAAAATAACAAGAGGAAAAAGGGAGCATGACTAGGATCACAGGTCATCCACATCTAGGAATTTTAGGCATGGAACTTAACTCTCACCACATGTTCCAGGTTATATACTAAAGTGGAAAATTTCACAGTTGAATTAGAAAATATGAAAAAAAATCCTGGCCACATAGGAATAACTAGAACCAGACTTACCCTTTTACCATAGACAGCTATAAAATGACACACCAGGTAGTTTGCTCTGCTCTGCTGCACTCCATGCACAGCTCACCGTCCCAGCAGCCAGCCCTCATGACTAAAATGACCCGTCACCCTCCACGTGGCCCCGACACCCTCCATGTGTCTGTGCCCAGACACAGAGGCTGTGCCGAGCAGTGCTTCCGTGGGATCTTCCGCACACTTCCCCTTCACATTAGCAGAGGACATGTTCACTTTTCAGATTTCTCTCACACTGCACCTTGTCCACCCACACCCTCGTTTTAAGCCTGTGCATGGCTTGGTAACACTCACCTTTCTCCCTTCCTCAGAGCATCACCTCTTTGCCTTTGTCACGTCTGTGTTAAAGTCGAGATCCTCCAGTGAGCCGCATGCTCCCTAATCCCCTTTGACTGTGCTACCCAGCTGCACTCTGAGGCAGTTATGAAAAGCTGTACAGATAATTGTAGACTCTGAGTCGTATAATCTTTCTCCAGAGCATATTTACTTTTGCTTTTAGCTGGTGGAACTGTCTCATCTGATCAGAGATTGAGGTAGTCTGGAGTCTGGTTGTAGTTCTCCTGAGGTATCATCTATTTCCAGCCCACCCCTCACTCTTAAATTTTCAACCTACAGAAGAATTTCACTGTGTACCACAGACTCTTCTTCAGTGGGTCGTAAGCCTCAACTTCCAGTCCTCTAGCCCCACGAGGCTCATGAATGTTTTACATAGCTTCTATCTGCTTGGATCGACGTATTTGAAGAGAAATGTCCAAGAACAGTACTGGGCCCTGCCTTGTGGCAGCTGCTCTTATGTTTTACTGCACACATGTTCTTTCCATGGACTCCACTCTCCCGTCTTCTGTTTTTTACCTTTTCAAACCACTGGCCCAGCAAACCCTGTCTGATCATGTCACCTGCAGAAGAGTTTGCCAGATTGTCCTGATCTAATGCTTCTTCTCCGTGGACTCCACAGCCCTTGCTTGTCCTGACTATCTCCAAGCCATGAGCCACCCCAGAAAGGCATTTGTCCTGTGGTATCACCAACGGGGGAAGCGTCACCCAACCAGTGACTGAGAAGTCCCCAAGCCTTCCCTGGCCTGCGCACCCCACCCTATGTCCTAGGACATTTCTGCTGTGACCAGAAACCTGAGATAAAGAGCTGATGGAAAGGTGAAGTTTACCTCGGCTCATGCTTTCCGTAATTTCGGTCCACAATCGCTTGGCCGGTGTCTCTGTGGTGAGGCAGCTGGTCCTGCTGGACATACATGGAGGAACGATGCTCCCCTGGTGGAGCCAGGAAATGAGAGAACAGAAAGAGGAGGGGTGGGACAACTGCACCCAAGGGTGCCCCCAGCATCCACCCCTCACTCCCTCCCAAAGCCCACAGGCTGTGAATCCATAAGTGGGTTAAGCCATCAAGAGTTCAGAGCCTCGGAGGCTCCACTTCTGAACATTGCTGCCCTGGTGACCAATTCTTCAATGAGGAGCTTTTGGGGGACACTGATGATGCAAACTGTAACATCTGTCCTGCTCAAGGAAAATGTAGGTGTCTCTGTGTCCCACATCTAGAGCATCTTTCATGCTTGAGGAGCAGTTACCATCATGGAGGTCTTGGAAGGGGAAGATTTTCCCAGTCTTCTCTCATACCGTGGGCTGTTAAGTGTGGTTCCTGGATCATCCAGGCGAGGGTGGCTCGACCTGAGAATCAGCACCTGTGAAGTGAGTCTGAATCCAGGTGGGGATCCTGATGGGGACGCACAAGGAGTGAGGCTCTTTTCATCACAGCCACGAGGAGTGTGTGTTGGGCACAGAGTCTCTGGGTGTCCTTCTCTCTGGACAGGTCCAATATGGTGACAGCAGGATCCCTAGACTCTAGATTCTAGGATGTAAATGTCAGGCACTTGTCAGCTCTACGAGTAAACAGAGATCCTAAAAGATGGAGAAGGGTGTATCTGTGGGAGACAAGATAAGAGGGCAAAGCCAGAATCATTGTGGCAAACTCCAGTCCCCCGTGAGTTGCACAACAAAAGGATTAACAACCAACAAACAACAAAATTGGAACCTTGAGGAAAAGGCTGAGCCCGGGCTTGAACTCTTGCTACTCTGAGCAGTGGCAGCCAAAGGCCAAATACTGCAGCAGCAGAAGAGGGAGCAGAAGAAGCCATAATCCAAACTTGCCACACCTTTATTTGATACCAAGCCTTTAACCCATTATCCTAGCATGCATAAAACGGTTGTCCCACAGTAATCCTTCTAGTTGGAGATCCCATAAGGCAGGGCAGACATTCTTAAATCCCAGCAAGTTCCGTGAGTCTTAAGGCCAAGAATCCTAGTGCAGTAATCCTTGTAGTTTAAAATCCCACAGGGTGGGGCAGATGTCTGTAAGGCCAAGTAAATAAGTCCTAAATCTGAGCAAGTTGTCTGCAGTTCGCATGCAGTTCCTGACATGGCCCTGGGAGCAGCATCAGCACAGCCTGTGACCCTCTTATGACTTTCCTTAACCCCAGCGTGTGGATGAGGCTCCTACCTGCCGGTCACATGCACATAATGCATCCTTTGGTTGTAATAGTATCTTACAAGCCACCTTCCCATGATGGAAAAATGTTCTCCCCACCCTGGCATCCTTGGAATTGGCAGAGCAGCTCATAGTCTGGAGGTTCCTCAGGCCCTGGTCCTTAGTTCCGTTTCTGTCTCTTTGGGCCTGGCCTATCTATGGATATAAAAAGGTCATGGTACATGTTGGCCCTATGCACAAATCAAAATATACAATTTTAGAAATGGCACAAACTTTAGGATGAGAGGCCAGAGCATACAGACACAGGCAGTTTTCCCTACAGTTCTCATGGTGACAGCCACTACCATGCATGTGTCTCCATGTGGCACCCCAAAGTGAATGCTCAGGACTCCCTGAAGTCATTTCCTGCAGCATTCTAACCCATGCATACAGCAGGGAAAACCTCAGGATTTGGGGTGTGCAAGTCTAGGACCCCTGATATCACCTGGTCAGTCCCTTGTCTCAGTGTCAGGGCAGACAGCTGCAGATGGTCTACACCTCCTGGCAGAAGCTCCCCTCCCTGAGACCCCTTCCGGGGAAGTAAAGGCTGAACTCGGCTCATTCCAACTGGGTGATAACCTGGGCAGGACCCCTTCCGCTCCTCTGTCACCACGTGCTGTCTCCTCCAGTTGTCTAACTCACTGCCCCTTCCTTCCCTTTCTCCCTGCCTGCCTAGTCCCTCCTCACTTGGAGTTCTTAGAGCCTCGGTCTCAACAGGAGGGTCTGGAGCCCAGGACTGCTGGAAACAGAACCCTGAATGGCTGAATTCTTGCTCATCTGGAAAGGTTCCTATAGTCAAAATGGCCACTGAGACTTGGGGCCCCTGACTGAGCCCCAGACTGGAGTGTGATGTGTGTGGTTGTCTGGAGTCATCTGAGTTCGGGTTGCCGCTGCACCTGCCACATCCTTCAGCCTATTATCTTATTTCCCATGAGCCCTTTGTTCATAGTTTCAGAATGAGCCTCCACTTCTGAAGCATTCTGCCAACCCTACGGGCCTCCTCTTCATGGTATCAATCACCTCTCCCTCTCTGCCCCACCACCATTTCCCCTGACTAGCCGGTCTATGCCGCCTCTCACAACTTTATCCGTCCTGTGGGCCACTGAGGCCACAGAATCTTGTTCCCATTCTGAGTACGTAGTGTTCATGTAGAATGGAGGAAAAGTTAGAATTAGTTTCTGTAACTCATCAGCCAAAGTTAAGCTCTCAGCTAGCCTCTCGGTACTTCATTCCTTCATTTGAGCTGAATCTGGACTTGGACATAGAACCAGGCACAAAATAGAGACACTGTTTTGTTGTCCAGAGCTCTGTGACTTCACAGGGAAGGGTGTAAAATCCGGAGGAGAACCTCAAGCCGCCGGGCAGGGAGGAGAGGGGAAGGCGTCCGCCCCAGCCCCGACACACAGAGAAGCTGAGCCTTCCTAGGATGAGGTTGGAAAGTTCAGGCGCAGGCTGAGGAGGTCACCCGGGGCGCCTTACCAGCACCTCTGTCCTGAGGACATTATGCCATCAACCCTATCCACTCCACAAACTTTAGTTTGCGTCTGATACAGCCGAGGCCTGCTGTAGAGGGCGCTCGGTCCACCTGGTCTCGAGATCCGGAACGCAGCTAATTGCTGGCGGGCGCTCTCCGTGGTGCTGATTAGCAGCTGGGGTGACTTCAGGAAACTCACCAGTGGTGCTGTGGACCCAAATTCACGGGCACAAGGTCCTGCGGATCGAGTCAGCAGAAAAGCTGAGCAAAAGGGCTTCCTCAGTTCATTCTCCGTTTGTTCTTTAGAATTTGGGGTGCTGGGGAGCTAGCTCAGAGGCACCGCGCCTGCCTTGAAAGTACAAAATCCAGAGTTCGACCCCCAGGACTGCGGAGGGGGACACAATGGCACAACGTGTGATGACTAATGAAAGGACAAGAAAGAGACAAATGTTGTTCTGGAGTTCTGTATTAGGCTGATGTTTCTGATGCTCAGGTTACACTTCAGTTGCAAGGTAAGTTGAAAGAGATCAGGGAAAAGATGGATGGATATTCATTGCAGCTCCAAGTGCCAGACCCAGGCTGAGCCTTTCTATATACTGGTTCATTTAACTCTAAGGATCAATATGAGAGAGGTTGGTTAGTAATTCTTATCTACCCCAGGCATAGGGACACAGCCCTGGGACTCAGTGTGAAGGCCCTGGTTCAGTTTCCAGAATCGCACACAAACATACAATTCTACCTCGTTGGACAGAGTGAACCACCAAGACCTGACATGGTAAGTGACCATCACAGGATCTCACATCATTGGTGTATATTTGCGGGGGGAATTTCAGGCACTCCTGCCTGGTACCACCCTGGATCACCTTGATACTGCACCATCAAAAGAACCAGAGGCAGAAGAACACAAAGAAGGTATTCCATCTAAAAAATATGGGCTGTTGGACCATATTGTAGGGATGATGGTGACAGCAGAAAGTAGGAGGGGCATCTACAGGTCCAAGGTCAGGTCTCCAAGGACCTTCTCCTGACACCATCTTTGTACTCATCCAGGACCCTCCATTTCCAGTGGACGCAGCATGTTTTCTGTTCCTGAGGGACAGTCACTCAGCGTGTTCCACTCAGGTCCTAAGAGGAGGAACTGCTTCATAAATTCCACACATCACACGGGAACTACCAAGCTAGTTGGTCACCGCTGCAAATTAAGATCTCAGCATAACCTGCAAGGACAACATAGGTTTTGGAGAATGTTAGATTGCTGTGAAGGAGACTGGAAGAAGCTGAATTTGCAACTGAAGAGTGTGTAGATATCAATGATAATAACAATTCTTACTGGTGAAATGTGTTCCCTTTCCATCCTGGGCCAGAAACTGTGAGCTGTGAGCAATTTCATGTTTCCCAATTGCAACCAGGATGTAGAAACTTGATTTACAAAATAAACTGTGTTGTGAGAACTACCTGAGACGTTCACCAAACATTGAAATTTAGTGAGGCCATACACTGTGCTCAGTGCTAGAGCTTCAGTGGGGATCCACTCTGGCCTGGCACTGCTGTCAGTGAACCTGGCCTAGGTGGAGCCTTGGTGTCTTCATGTGTAAACCGAGCTGCATACCATTGCCCTGAGGGTGCCTGGAGGCCTCTGTGGGGCAGGCATTGGGAGTCTGGGCTCCTGGCTTGCTCCACTTCTGCCAGGACTAACTTCCTTCCAACATTGCCTGCCTGGCTGTATCCCCCACCTCGGGATACACCAGCCCCACCAGGCCTCCAGCGCAGGTCTAACCGGCAGGACTTTTCCTTGTACCCCCTCGACACATTATTTCTCACTGGTTTTTGCACTTTGCAGCTACTGATTCTGTCTGGAGTGTCCTTAACCTTTTCAGTTTTGATGCTGATAGTTCTAACAAGATTTGGGGTAAGAATGGTGTTACTTTCGGTGACATTGTCTTAAAATGAGCTTTCTTCAAATTTTTCGATAAAAGATGATTCGGGGCATCAGCAGATATTTCCTAGCTTGCAGGATTTGTCTGTATCTTTGCTGTGAAAGAGTCTTTACTGCTCAGTGTGTGACCAACTCTCAGTTCAAGAGATAGAGTGTGATGGTGCCCGCTCCTTCGGACCCTCTTAGTTTCCCATCCTGTCCAGTAACTTTCTTCAAAAGTTACTCAGCTTGTATTAAGATTTGGGATCATCTTTATTTCCTGCCTTTAGTGTTATGCTTAAATAAAAATGAGCACTTTAACATTTCCTATAGAGCAATGTAGTAATGCTTATTTATTTATTTTTGGAGATAAGATCTCACTCTGTAATTCAGGCTGGCCTTGAATTCTCTGAAGTCCTCTTGACTCATTCTCCTGAGTGCTAGGATTACAGATGTGCACTACCACATCTGTATGTGTATGTTATATTGCCAACTAGAAGTAGAACAAGCTTTTTTTTTCATGAATGTTGACATAATGTACAATTCTGTTTCCTTTTGACTTTTGGTCTTCCCTGATGTTACACTTTAAGCGGGTATATTAGTCCATGTCTCTTGAAGAGCATATACAGGTGGCCTCTGACATTTCAGGGTTTGATTTTTGATTTTTTGACTCTGTTTTTTGTTTGTTTGTTTATTGTATTTGAAGGGGTGTTTTTGGTACGAGGAATCAAACTTCTAGCCTCATGCTAGCCTAGCAGGCACTGCACTGCTGAGCCACATGCTGGGACCTGAATTTTGAATTTTGAATTTTGATCATCTCTGATGCTACAGTAGGTGACACAGTACCCTCTCATGGTGCTGTGAAGTGCCAGCAGTCCCAGTTCCCAGTCTGTACTGTGACTGAGTGGACATGGGCACCCTTTGCTGTGTGGCTAAGGGTACTGCTCAGTAGGTTAACTGTTTTAAAAGCATTTTAAATTTTGATATTTTCAACTTATAATAGGTTCATTCAGATACAGCCCCATTGTAACTGGCAAGCAACTGTCACTGACATGAGCATCCAAGCTGACTGTTACTAAATGAGGGATTTATCCAATTACAGTTGACATAAATATTCTATATTGAATTTTGTGCTGAGTGTCACCAACTCTGCATTACTTTATCTCTCTATTCTTGCCTCCTTTCAGGTCACTAAGTTTTTATAGTACACTTTAACTAGGGTTAGTTTGTAAGTTAAGCATTTGATTGTACCTCTTTTACTCATTGCCATAAAAATCACAGCACACACAATTAACCTACTGCAGTCCTTAGTGAATGAAAATTGTTCTCCATTTGTGTAACATGTAGACATCAGGAAATATAAATCTTCTTATCTCCATTTGTACTTAGCTTATTGTCAGGAGTTCTAAAACTAACTTGATTTACTCTTCAGATAATAAATTTCCCCATTGATTTTCTCCAAAATATCTTTATTAGTTCTGAATCTGGGTTTCCACATGAAATCTGGATAACAGATTGATGTTAAAGATCATACTTCCTTTCTTCTACCCTGCAGGGTTACCATTGTTAGTTCAGCTTTTTTCTCTGTAGTGACTCAGATTTTCTCCTTGTCTTTGGCTTTCTTTGACTTACCTTAACTCGATATGAACTCAGGAAGGGGATGTTTTCCTATGAAACTTCTCTTTCTGGGCAGTGATGGCACCTGGACTTTCATTTCTAGGACCATAAGCTACTCTACAAAACCAAAGCTCATATCTTAAATATGAGCAAATGACCTTTGGGGATTTTGTCATTCCATCTTAGATCTTTTGCTTAGTTACCTGGGTTCATACTTTCTCCCAATTTGTCACCAGTTTAGTTTCCATTTTGCTTTCAAGATTTCTGTACTTTTTTAGTGAAAGTTCTTTCTCTATTCACTTTTTTTCCTAGAAGATTTTATTGTTTTCAACTTTTAGCTTGATTAGAATGATGTAGCCTGTTATAATCAAAGTAATGACAAAGTGCAATTATGAATGTTAACATGATGCATATCTAAAATGTACCAGTAAATATTTCAATTCAAAAACAAGCAAACAGGGCCGGGGAGTTAGTTCAGTGGTTCCGGCGCCTGTCTTGCAAGCGCAAGGGCCCGGGTTTGATTCCCCGGTAACCACATAACAATACTGGGTGTGGAGACTCACGCCCAGCAGCAACCAGTACCACATACCACAGTGCAGGGTGTGGTTGCTCACGCCTGTAATCCCAGCACTCGGGAGGCAGAAGCAGGAGGATTGCTGTGATGTGAGTTGGAGGCTGAGCTCAGGGCCAGCCTGAACTACAAAGCGAGACCCTGTCTCAAAAAACCTAAAAAAACAGAAACAAAAACAAAAACAAACAAACAACAAAAAACCCAAAGTGATAATAGTAACTCAAGCGGCAGTCCTGAAAATGGGGTTTGGGTAGTGGCTATTTAGGGTCAGTGTCCTCTAGTATCACCCTGGGATTCTCCACTGTTTTCCTTGTGGACACTTTAAAGTTCAAGAAATAACACTATCATTTTTCTAAGCTTGGAAGCTGCTGTAGAATACTGCAGTTTTTGTTTTGATGTTTAATGATCTACATTAGTTTAGCCTTTGACAACAGCTTCTCGGTTCTTCTGTAGCCTACTCTGTCCACCGAGATTTGAAGGATGGCATGGGGTGAAAGATGAGCGGAATGGACGGCAGTGTGGCTTCCAGGAGGAGGTCTGAAACCTGAAGGACACTGCGAAATGAACCGGCAGGAGAGGTTTCAGGAAAGGAGAACCAAGGAGCTAAGACGGAGATCGTGAGGGACTTCAGATGCGAGAGGGGGAGGCGCTCGCTGGGTGTTGTTTAAACCAGGGGGTCACGAGTTAGTCTGAACAGGGAAGAGCCCGGCCCAGCCCTCTGGCTGTGAGATAAGCTCTCCGGTTCTCATGAGTCACTCGAGGAAGGAAACGCAGAGGAAGAGACATGTTGGGAGGACCGGCAGATAAAGGTGGGGTGAAGAGTTGACGGAAGACAGCAGATGCCATATCATAAATCAAACCCCAGTCTTTCTGGGGGGACTTTAGAGTTGTGGGGAAGACAGAGAGGCCAGTACGCGGCTGCCATGCTCTCTGCACCTGGTCGCCTCCCTCAGGGGGACTCACCTGAGGACTCACTTGGTGAGGGGAGCACAGAGCTCACAGCTCCTGAGGGGACCCCTGTTGGCTGATTTCCATACATTGGTTTATTTAATGCTCATAACTGCTTTAGATGGGACACGTGACCTCAGAGTCACAGAATGAGAAACTGAGGCAGAGAGACAGGGAGCGAATCACTTAATTGCCACGTCTTAGAAAGTTCCAGAGTTGGGGGTGGAACCCAAGTCTCTAATCCCGTCAGCTGTCCTTCTGGGGATGCTCTTAACAACAAGCTGACACTGTCCCAAGAACTTCTCGTGCTCCAGTTGTTAATCCCGGACTTCTTTGACAGGCTGTGCATCCTCCTGCCGGCGTAGACCCGTGGGTGCACTTCACTTACTGGTCTTGAGCTCTGCGTATTCTGTGCTGTTGGTGGCCCCGTGGTTCTCAGGCTCTTGTGACTTCACCTCACAAAATTTCATCTCGTGAAAGCTGAGAGAGGCGTAATGGAGTTCCTGCTGTTCCTGGGGGGGTGAAGCATCCCCAACAGGGGGCGCTTGGGTTTGAGGGCTGTCTGGCTTGGAACCCTGAAGGGAGAGAAGACAATCACAGTAGGAACACAGAGACATGCGCTGAGAGAATTTTTACAAGCGAAGTTATAGTTTCTGTTGCTTCAGCGTCAATTTTGAGCATTGTTGGGCTTTGTCATCCTTGACAGTTTCTGGCTCTTCACCTGCTCCCATTTCCTGAGGTGCTAACTCTGGATATCTGCCTTGTAAACTACCTCCTAGTGTCCACTTCCCCATGGGACAGCCAGATACAATTTACTTACTTGACTTGACTCTGTGACCACCACGTCCCACTTGGACTGGGCAGTATCTGCTTCTCAGACTCAGAACAACTCCACAGAATTCCACTGTTGGCTCCAACCCATGCAATAGAAATCCCACGGGAAATCTATGCAGATAACACCGGACTCACGTCAAGTCCTTCGCTGCCCCCCACCCCCGGTCCTGTGATAAGTGCTGCCCTGTGATCTCTGGGGTCTGTAAGTAATAAAACTGCTTCTCATACTTTAGTGTCTCACTGAGTTGCCTCCTCTGTGTCTTACCTGACCAACACACCTGAACCTAACTTCTTTCCTGGCCAGGGCTCTCCCAGACAGCAGCTGCTTTCATAGGAAAGGAGTAGGCACTGGCCAGATGCGGCCACGGGACATCTGCGGCACAAACAAAGTTCCTGGAGAGGGACCCCGGATGTAGTTTGGAGATTTGGCATTAGCTTTCCACAGGATGAAGGAGTGTCCTGTGGGAGGCGTGAGGTACATGTCCACAGTCACATCAGAACAGGGCTAGAGTGATGCGGACCTCGAGGCCAAGTTATAGGGAAACACAGCACGTGGTTCCTGAGAAGACCACGGAGGGGCTGTTTAATCCTAAAATTCACATTCTCACAAATTCAAATGTAGGGACATGAAAATATTTTCACATATACACTCGGAAGCCTCAATATAAGAGGAAGGGGAGGAAGGAAAAAGGGAGAAGAGAAAGGAAAGAGAAAACAGGAATTTCTGTGATATGCATAGATAGACTAGTGCAAAATATTTCAGCAAAATGTGTGGCTGCGTATTTAAAAAGACAATGAATAGAAAATCTGAAGTACGTTAGTGCTAAATCAGAATCAGTCTGCAGATCTGAAGAGAATATCAACATCTTAGAAAGTGGAAAGAAGAGAGATCAAGAGATAAAAAGATGAAAGCACACTGAAGTTCTTTTGGGTGCAAGACAGTGTAGCCGGATGTGGCAGCCCACACCTGTAATCTCAGGACTGTGGGAGGCTGAGACAGGAGGTTTGTGAGTTTGAGCCAATGAGGGCAGCTCAATTAAAAAAAAAAAAAAAGACTGGAGACATAGCTCAGTGCAGAGGCCCTGGATTCAGTCCCTGGTATCACACACATACAGATGCACACACGCACACATACACACACAAACTCAGAGACTGATTTTAAGAAGAAAAGTGAAATACTGAAGAAGTGGAACCAAGTCATAGGTAAATTAGTAGAAAAAATCTACATATATCAAAAACCATTTTAAATACTAATACCAATAGCACAAACAACAAAATATATAAAATTTAATTCATAAAAACCTGGTTGCATACTGTTCAAAAATCACCTTTGAAACCTAAATACATAAAATTTTGGTGGGAAAAATTTTTGAAAGATATCAGGCTTAACCAGTCACAAATTGGTGTGACTAAATTAAGATCCAATGAAACAAACTTTACAACAAAAAGACAGAGACAATTGCTATATGTGATGAAATGCTCAATTCATTGAAATTTAATACTTCTAAAATGATTTTAATTTTTAAACAATCAGTTATAAGAAATACATATGATAGCACTAAAGCAAAATATTAATGAGTATATTACCATGGTAGAAAATTTCAACACATGTCTCTCAAATACTGACAGGTCAAGATCTATCATTAAAGATCTGGATTTTGACATGACAGTGAACACACTGGCCTGGTGATCTTATCCAGAGTTTAGAAAATAAACTATGCATCATTATTAAGTACACAGGGAGCATTATAGGCCACACATCAACTCACAACACATTTTTAAAAAGCCTTGTACTTTGACCAGACAGCATCTAGTTAGAATCTTCCGTGAAGAGGGGTGTATAAATCTCCACACATTAACAACTTTCTAATGCAAATCATCTAAGATTCGAAGAACAATACACAATATCCAGAAGTGAATGATATTAAAAGAACATTTAATAAAAAGCTGCAGAATGGATGAGCTGGGGAGGAATCTCAGTGGCAGAGTGCTCGCCCAGCAGGCACAGGCATTGAGTTTGATCTCCACCACAACAAAATAAACTTCATTCAAGAAACAAGCCATTCCAATTTTTACTTGCTTTTCCAGATAATAGAAAAATTGGAAAGTTTCTAGTTCCTTGAGGTTATCTTGATACTCAAAGTTAACAGCAGAAAGGAAAAGGGCAGGCCATGGATAAAGATGCAAAACTATTAAGCAAAAGTTTATCAAATTAAATTTACCAGAATATTCAAAATATATGCACCATGAATACTTTGGTTCTTCCAGGAAAATTAGGATAGCTTTATTTTAGAAAAACTTTGCCATTAATGAAGGTTATAGAGGAGAGCGAAAAAATGCTACCAACAGATTCATTTCAAAAGTTCAACTTAAATTTATGATAAAAAAATTTAAGTGATTTAGTGATAGAAAGGAACTACTTTAAGGAACTGAAGGAGAGGAAAAAACAAACACAAAATCTTAACTGGCAGGATTAGTGTATTTCCTTCAAAACTGGGGTAGTAAAAGATGTTTGGTCGATTTTTATCTGACTTTGGCTACAGTCTTGGCCAGAATATTGGCACAGAAAAAGAAGCACTGTGCTTAGATTATAAAAAGAGAAGAAATATATTGCTATAATTTTTCAAGTGATATAATTTGAAATTTCAAGGGTCTAAATAATTCCCAAGACCAATATATGATATTTTAAAATTTTTAAATTATTAAAAGCATTTCAATTCCTATATACACATTTCTAAAAGGATAGCTTAGTATGTGGCAGCAATATACAATAAATTGAAAATGTCGTTTCAGTTTCATTTGTTGTATCTTAGAAAACAAAGCTAATTCTGAGCACCCAGACAGCAGATACCCCGGCAGCAGTGACGTCACTGTGGACAGGTGCAGAGTTGCTGCGAAGGCCTGGACAAGCCCATGGGCAACCTGACCACAGCATTGGAAATGGAAGGGGAGGTGCAGTGTTGAAATGAATATAACTGCCTGCTGTTGAAAGGAGTGGAGCCATATGCTGCCCGCAGCCCAGTGCATTGCACAGACTTCCGCTGCAGCAGGAAGCTGGGGGTGTGTGTGTCCTCACTTCCCCACCATAGTGCATATTCAGAAGAGTGGGTCATTTGTAGAAATCTGAAGCCTCCCAAGAAGGACAGCTACAGGGTACATATGAGGCTAGATGTTTTTTATGCAGTGCAGAGGATACGTTGTTTATTTATGGAGGTAACATTATACTTCAACAGCTTTAATTCACAAATAATAGCGCTTAAAAATTAAAAGTTGCTAACTAATTTGGGGGGATATTATTTGTATCTCTAAAAAAAGAACAGGTCAGTAGGCTTAAGATTCTCTAAGAGGGGGCCGGGGATTTAGCTCAGTGGTTTTGGCGCCTGTCTTCCAAGCGCAGGGACCCAGGTTCGATCCCCGGTTTACCACATACAATACTGGGTGTGGCGACTCACACCCAGCAGCAACCAGTACCACATACCACAGTGCCAGGCGTGGTGGCTCACGCCTGTCATCCCAGCACTCGTGAGGCAGAGGCAGGAGGATTGCTGTGATGCTTACATGATACCCCAATCAACTTGTGATATTTGTCAATTGCCAAACCTCCTGTAATTAAAAAAAAAAAAACTTTCATTCTGCATCTTAGCAACAAGCAATCAGAAACTGCACTTTTGAAAAGATAGTATTTACAACAACAAACAAGTAGTACTTAGGAAGAAAATTAAAAACGTGGAAGATCTGTTTGAAGAAATTATACAGTTTTCCTGAAAACACTAAAGATTTGGACAAAGAGAGATCTATTTGCATACATAAGGAGACTTAAATTTATAATGAGGAAATTCTTCCCAAAGTGAGACATAAACTCAATATGATTTCAATCAAAACACTGACGGGGATAATTTTTGAGTTTGCCAGATTCTCATATTTAAATGACAGGACAAGGAGGCAAGAATGTCCTGTCCTGTTTTAAAAAATTACCAGAACTTTAAAAAAAAGTATAGACTATCAAATCTATCGTTAGTTTTGACTCAGACACAGTAAAACCGGCCCTTGGAGTAGAAGAGAAGCCTCGAAAAGAGATTCACGCATGCAGAGAATGTCAGCCTATGGGAAAAGTGTCTTAGCTGATCCCCCAGGACGGAGCGACGGAGGGGGAGGGGCCGGCAGAAGAGGGGGAGGGGCTCGTCAGGAAATGCAGGAGGCATGTATGGATTAGCCGTGCACTCCACGGAAAGCCAACTCTAGGCGGATGAAAAACATGCGAAAAGGAAAAATATAAACATTTTGGTAGAAACTACACAGGAATAGACAATGAGTTCTCAAAGCTGCTCAATACAAAAAAAGAGATTGAAAAAAACGATAATAGAAAGTGGGGAGACAGATCTTTCTCACATTGGAAAAGCATCAAGAAATGGAGGGAAGGCGATACGAGACTAGAGCTAGGAGGGTTAGACAAGCTGGTGTGGGGGAAACAGGGAGGAAAGTCCATTTCAGAGGAAGGAACTGCACGTGCAAAGACTCAAAGCTGTGAGAAGAGGAGCCCACGTGGAGGTGGTGAGAAGGCCCGTGTGGCCGGGCAGGGCGGGAAGCAGACTGGGGCGGCCAACTCATGATGGGCCACGGAATGTGGACTTGATTCTAGTGTAATGTAATGAGAACAGCAGCACCGCGACTCCAGGTTGGCTGGAACATAATAATCTTGAGAAGATGGTCTGGCAGGCTTGGCCCAGGGTGGGAAGTGGAGGCAAAGATGTGAGGCGGACTCTATGGCTAGTTGGGTTAGACAGAAGGAAGATTGTACCATAGGTAGTGATTTATTGGCTCTGGGAGATGAAGGCGGCAGAAAGGAGGAATGGATTTGGGGAAATGCTCAGGAGCTCAGCCTGAACTTGCCAAATGGACACGCCAAAGGCGTCCCGTGCATGACGAGGCTCTCACGGTCACTCACTGAGGTCACTGTATCCATGGCATGGTCCTCATCCTTTCTCTTTGATCCAGCTGCGGCTTGGGTCCTCCAGGCTTTCGTGCTAAGGGAAGAAACCAATGTGGTGCCACTACCAGGGCTCAGACACCATGAGCGAGCTGCCTGGACCCTGATAAGATGGCGAAAGGCATGACCAGTATCCAGGCCTTGGCACCCAACATGGAAGCCATGGTGACGTGTGAGAGAAGTCTCCACTTTCCTGCATAACATGACTTTCTGTCACTAAAGACCTCTCTAACATACAAAACTTGCATCTGTGTGATCATGGCAGTGCTATCATAATAGCCCAGAAGAGGGCACAATGCCTGTGCACTAGTAGATGAGAACAGACAAGTACAATATGCTGTGTCCACACGGTGTGTGTAACAAGAGGGGCTGAAGTGTCAGCACAAGCTCCACAGAAGGCCCTGGAGAACATGATGCTGAGCAGAAAAGGACACACAGCGTGATTTCACTTGCAGGAAATGTCCAGAACAGGGCACTCTACAGAGAAGAGGCTGGTGGCGCACAGGGCAGGCGGCAGCGGAGGGTTGAGGTTTCTTCTTCATTTGAGGCCAATAAAAAGTCCTAAAATCATTGTGGTAACAGCATCATGACTCCGAATACACCAAAAGTCATTGAGTTTACACTTCCAATGGACGGACTGTACAATGTGTGCATTATTTCCTAAAAAATGTGTTGGGAGAAAGAAAAGAGGCCCCGCCACGTCTATTTGGCTCTGCCTTTCTGGAAGCCAGCTGGCTTTCTCCTCTGCCGTCCCACACACTTCCGCATCTCTGCAGCGAATTCTGATAATGCTGTGTCCCGGGCAACCAGGGTGAGCGTGCAGGCTTCACTGCGCGGGAGCTGGCCCAGCCACCCTGACGCTTCCCAGTTCTCATCACCGCCAGATCCTCAGTGTCCATCCAGATGTCTGCCTCGCGCAATTTCCTCCTGGTGCCCACTTCCACTGGGGCTCAAAGGCCCTGCCGACTGCCACGCGCTTGGCCTGTGCTGATTTGCTGGAGGGACTGACCCTCAAACGTGGTGAGATTTCCTCCATCTCCTGCCTGCCTGCTGTAAAGCACCAGCAACATCTCCCTGCTGCAGACCCTTTTGGAACCCACCCTGCATCTCATTGCTCCCTGATATCCCAGGTGTGATTCCCAGAGCATGTCATGTCCACCCATGTCTCCGCTGGTCATCAGAGAGACACTCTCCACGTAAGATCCTAAATCACAACTCGCCTGCTGGGGAAAGACTCACCTGCTGCAGAAGACCTGGCACAGACACAGACACAGACAGATCAGGGCCATGGTGCCAGCACCTAGGAAGGCTCCAAACATAAATGACATCCCAGATTCCGATTTCCCTGTGGAAGAGAAGATGGCGAGTGGATTTGCTCCGGGCCCAGTCTGGTCGTCCTGCCTCCTGGATCTCACTGCAAGGCTCTGCTCAGACAGGAAGCAGAGCGCCCTGTCCTCCCAGGCACCTTGTTCTGGACTCCAGTCCTCTCCTGCCCCATCCATCCCTCTGAGACCCAAACTCCCACTACCCCTGTCTTCCTCCGCCACCGCCTCTCCCTCCAGGGCTGGGACCCCGACCTGGCAGCAGCAAGACAGAGGCTCTGTGGGCCCCATGCACATTCTGGGCTTCACAGCTGAGCCTGTGGCCAGGGCTGAGGCCCCCGCGGAGGCTCAGTGAGCTGTTGGCCCAGGGTCCGGCCCCGACAGAGGTGACCGACAAGGAGGCATTGCTGCTGTTGCCCTCCAGCTGCACCTCCTGGAGCCGCCAGTGCAGGGATGGGGCCGGGTGGGCATGGGAGGAGCAGCTGCAGCGCAGACCCTCTGCCTCCCAGGAGCACTCGGGTCCCAGCATCTTGGGGGCATCTGTGGGAAGGAAGAGGAGAGTCACAGTGCTGTCCCCTCCAGAATCTGGGCATCCTGCCCTGACGTTCTGTACTCACAGAGCATGGAGATGCTCACAGATGCATCTTGAGAGCCCAGTGCGTTCTGAGCTCTGCAGGTGAAGACCCCCCTCTCTGCAGTCCCTACTCGAGGCAGCTCCAAGACCCCAGTATTGGAGACGAGAGAATCATTGAGGTCCGGAGAGCCCTGGAACCAGTGCAATTGTGCAGCAGGGTAGCTATCCGCGGCACAGGCCAGCTGGCCTTCCAGGGTGGGAAGGAGTGAGGCATTTTTTAGAATCTGGAAGACTTTAGGGAAAGAGGGGGAGAGTGAGAGAGATACACAGACAGACGAGAGAGACAGACAGAGAACATGAATGTGAGGAGGCCTGTGGTTCCCAACTCCTCCCCTGGAGTCTGACACCTTCCTGCTGCTGTCCGCCCTGGTCCATCTTGATTGGTTCCCTCTTGGTTCTCAAAGACTGAACCTTTCCACCCCCACAATGCTGATCCAAAGACTGAGCTTTGCATCTTCGGAGGAGGCTCAAAATCTCACGAGGATGTGGCTGGTTTATATGCAAAGCAGGAAACAGTGGCACAGTGGCTTTGTAAAATAGATTTAGCCACCACAGGAAATAAGACTAAATCATCCAGAACAGAGGGACAGGGTGGGCCACACAGCAGAGCCACACAGAGGTGACATAGGTGTGGATTTGGGCTCGGCCACTCTGGTAAGTCTGTGGAGCAAGCCCACAGGCTGCTCTGTCCTTTGAGCAGAGAGCATGTGTCTATGTTCAGGCATGTACACATGCATGTGCACCTTGGTGTATGGGGATGGGGGAGAGAGTGATGGTTCTTGTCTTTCCTTTCAGCCTCATTATGCCACTTGAGGGGCCCCAGGCCTGAGCAAACGGGCTCTTCCCTACCTGTGCCATTTCTGAAGGAGAAGCTGAAGCTGAGGTTCTGTGGAGCATCTGGGGAGAGAGACTGGCCTCACTGCAGAGTCGCAGGGGGTAGCACAGCACCCGACGCGCCCAGGGAGGTCAAGGAAGTGGAAGCTGGGGTTCAGTCCTGCCCCTGCCCCTCTGGAAGAGCAAAGCTCAGGTGCATACAGCTTTCTCAGGTCACTGTATTCCCTCATACTCCCTCCTAAACCCAAGTATGCAAACGCGCGTGCGCGCACACACACACACACACACACACACACACACACACACACACCTAACAGCCACTGTTCTCAGGGACCCAGCCATTCCCCTGGCACTCACAGGAGACAATGAGCGTGACAGTTGTCCCCAAGGTCACCTGAGATCCTCCAAGTGTCACCTGGCAGGTGAGGTTGGTGTCATGGTCCTCGGGGCTTGGCGTGAGAGTGAGCACCGAAGAACTCAGAGCCCCAGGGTCCGTGGAGTTCACTGCATGCCCCGACCAGGAGAAGGTGAGGGGTCGTCCCTTGGGGCAGGATCCGGGCAGGCTGCACGTCAGGCGTGTGGGGCGGCCGGACTGCAGGGGCTCAGGAATGTGGATAACGGGTTTCTCTGTCAGGGCTGAGGGGAGACAGGGAGCTGCTGAGGACCACGACATGACCCCGACAGTCACTGGGCTTCAGGGCCCAGGTGAGCCCATGCCCTGTACTCCTCTCACACATCCCCAGACACAAGAAACACCCTTCCCTATGGGTCTACTGTCTTGCTCCTGTTCTCATATGGAAAGTTCAGGATCCAAGGTCTCTCCAAGGGACACTGCCTACCTGTCACCTGCAAATACACTGGATTTTCTAAGTAAACACGTGGGAAAAGCTTCTTGGCATATTTGTTATTCTTCTTCTCTATTTCGAAGACATACAGTCCCGAGTCATCCATTTTGGGGCCTGTGATGCTTAGGGAGCAATTTCCCATCTTGATGTCCCCAAGGAGGTGGAAGCGATCTGTGAGCTCTCTCTTTAGTTGATATTTTGGGTTGTCTGTGGCCACAGGATCGCCATAGTATGTGTCCCTCATCCGGAGCCAGGACTTGTAAAGCTGCACAGCAGAAGTCCCCACCTTTGAGGGATAGGAGAAGGAGCAGGGCACCAGCACGCACAGGCCCTCCTGCACCGCCACCGACTCTGGCACCTGGATCTCAAACTCTCCATTCTGCTGCAGGGACCCTGTGGGGACACAGACGCTCAGCTGCTACCCAGCCCTGAGCCCTGCTGGGCCCCCTCCTCAGCTCACTCACCGGCCCACAGCAGGGGCAGCAGCAGCAGGGCCAGCATCCCGGAGCGGCAGGGACAGAGCCAGTTCGGTTCCTGTCAGGGAAGCAATGCCTCACCTTGGGGCAGGGCCCAGGAAGCTGAGCCGGAACTAGCTGGTAGGACGGGGCTGTGGCTGCCACCAAAGGGGAACTAGTGCTGATGAACACTGGGGTGAGATGGGTGTCGAGAAGTCGCCTCTCCCACCACCACCACTCACTGTAGGTGACAAGACGGAGGCCCCCAGGGCCAGAGCTTGTCCAGGAAACACCTGTGATGCCTACCTGATGGCTGACTTTCAGATGAGCTTTAAGGTGACAGTGAGCACAGCAAGGGAAAGAGCACAGGTGAAAAAGATCAGGGAAGCCCGCCCAGGGGCTTGCTGATGTGCATGCCAGATCCGCCCCGTGGCTGACTCCCTGCCAATGTTCTGGAAAGACATGCTTTAAATTTCCTGCAACTATTCAGATGTTGGCCATAGAAAGGCTCTTTAAAGCCCATATTGTGGGGGCTGAGGCATCAGGAAATGGCTTGAGCTGCTTTGTCCCGAGAAACCTTCAGAACGAGGCTCGCGCACCATCCTGCACCAGACAGAGGAAGATGAGGTCTGGCTGCTGAGGATCGAGCGTCTGGAGACAGGACTCCATTCTGCTGGTCAGGACGTGAAAGGAAGACAGCGCAAATCTGTCACCAGGCATGTTGACAACTTCCATCTGTAGGGCCCTTGCCTTGTAAATGCTCCTCAAAGCATCAGGAGGCTGAGAAATGTCTGGAAATAGTCTGTCATCTTACTGATGTTTTTGTGAGACTACAATATCTAACAAAAGTTTCTTCAAGTTTAACACTGAGACTGAGTTGTGGGAATGAATACCTCTTTTAAGTGATCAAAAGAAATTTCAGTCAACTGTGTCTGATGAAATGCTGCCTATACATGTATTCTCTCTATAAAAATTCCACTTCAGGACTATCACTCAAAGAAGGGTAACAAAAGAGTATTAGTCCAAATTATGAGTGAAAATATGCAGGTGCATTAGAAATGTAGCCTACACTATTAATAATATTATTGTTCTGAGTCGCCTTTTATTTTTAAAATTTTCAGCATTTGGAGGTTTATGATTTGGATATGATACATTTTCAAATAAAAAAAAGTGTGACAAGCTTTGTACTATTTTTCTAAAAGCCAATGAACCCCATCCTTGGCCAAATTTGACACAGTCAGCTATGGGCACTTTTGTGACTAGTCTATGACTGTGGTGGTTTTGCGACTCACACTGATACTCCCAAGAAGTTTTCCTTTCCATGTTAACTAGTGCTGAGTGAATTTTCTTTAACAAAAATGCAAATACTGGGCTCTTCCAAAACTGCATCTGCCCCACCTGGGTTTCAGGGAACAACGAAGTAATGTTGTGCATTTTGCTGGTCGGTTGTCTTAGGTAAAGCGAGGACTAAGAAAAGAACGTAGCTGCTGCATGAGCAGGCATCGCACGGTGTGTGCACAATCGCACACCTATGGGCGTCGGGCAGATCTAGGTGTGTGCGAGAGTCACCCCAGACCTCCGTGCGGTGTGAACTCTGTGTTCTGTCCGTGTCTGACACACAAATGGCAAAAGCCTTGTGTTAAATTCCTTCACATGAAATACAGAGTGTGGTGTTTGTTCTCAGGTTGGTTCTTTACGCATTAACTATCAAGATGCAAAAGTGAGCACTGGTGATTTCAAGTGCTTCTTGATAAAACACACAGCATCTACGCACTACAAAGAAATTCCCAGTTACAAGGTGTAACTGAAAACACATTGTCAAGGCTCAGCGTAAGACAATGATAAAAATATGTAAAATGTAAAAAAGAATTGAAAGGAGAAAAAAGATGTCTTTTTTGTGCCTTTTTAAAAAAATAGTGGATCTCTCCAACAATGCTACAGGGAATGGCGGGGAAGTCCACCACCTCGGAGCACTGTTTGTACCACCTACTGCATCTCCCAGCGATTCTCTCCCACCGTATCTCCCCCAAAATAAGTGTTCTCCGGCCTCTCCAGCCTCAGGACCACACTATGCAGGGTCGATAAGGATGACAAGACAAAGCAAAGAGCTGAGCGCTCACCCATCATGGGCAAGTGACAGTTTACACTTTGTCTGGAAACACATTAGTGCCAAAATAACAAAACAAACAGAGTCCTCTGGGAGTAACTGCGCCCAGGGCCCCAGCACAGAGCACCAGCAGCTTCTGGGATCCAGTTTGTGTTTCCAAATCCACTCTCACGAACAGGGAACCAGGGCTTCCTCTGCAGGTCACGGCACAGTGAGGAGGAAGTGGGAGATGCTGCACAGGCTAGCCCAGAGTGACCAAGCTCATGGAGATGATGCACAGGGACTCCAAGGCAGCTTCTGCTGCGAAGCTAGGGAGTTGCTGGCCTCGGTGGCAGCTTCTGTGGACTCTGCTCATAAGCATGATCGTGCCGTATTCATCTCTGTGCCTGGCTTTGTTGCTCAGCCTCATGCCCCGGGGTTCCTCCAGTCGCCGCGGCTGCCTCTCCCTCTCCTTAAAAGCTGAAATATGTAAGGATGGCAAAAGCAGGTACGTTCACATGTTGAATGATCTATCGAAACAAGATCCAAAGCAAAAACACGCTGCTGAAGAAATGATGTGGATAATTCTGAAAACCACTGAGCTACAAGGTCTAACACTTGCCATGTGCAGGGTTTGCTGCTGGGTACAGGAAGCTCAGATGCACGTGGATAGGAGACTATAGTGAGGCCTCTGGGGAGTGTAGACTGGGGGCACCAGACCCCTAGAGGATCAAGGCAGGTCTCAACTCAGGTGTGTGGGGCGGCCGGACTGCAGGGGCTCGAGAATATCGATGACGGGTTTCTCTGTCAGGGCTGACAGGAGACAGGGAGTTGCTGGGGCCCAGGGTGGAGAGCACCGTGTGACCCTGACAGTCACTGGGCTTCAGGGCCCAGGTGAGCCCATGCCTGGTACTCCTCTCACACATACCCAGACACAAGACACACCCGTCCCTAAGGGTCTACTGTTCTGCTCCTGTTCTCATATGGAGCGTTCAGGATCCAAGGTCCCCTCCAAGGGACATTGCTTACCTGTCACCTGCATATTCACTGGATTTTCTAAGTTAACATCTGGGAGATAATTCTTGGCATATTTGTCATTCTTCTTCTCTATTTTGAAGACATACTGTCCTGAGTCGTCCATTTTGGTGCCTGTGAGGCTTAGGGAGCCATTTCCTGTCTGGATGTCCCCAAGGAGGTGGAAACAATCTGTGAGCTCTCTCTTTAGGTGATATTTTGGGTTGTCTGTGGCTACAGCATCACCATAGTGTCTGATGTTTTAGATCGGGAACCAGGACATGTAAAGCCCCTCAGCAGAAGTCCACACCCTCCAGGGATAGGAGAAGGGGCAGGGCACCAGCACGCTCGGGCCCTCCTGCACAGTCACTGTCCTCTGCACTTGAAGTTGGAACCCTGGATCCTCCTGCAGGGACCCTGTAGGGACACAGATGTCAGCCGCTGTCCTGCGCTCAGCCCCACCATCCCCTCTTCCTCACCCATTCTCCGGCCCACGGAGGGGCACAGCAGCAGGGCCAACATCCTGCACTGCCAGGGCCGGGGCTGGGCTGGGATCCAGGCAGTGAAGCAATGCCCAGCTGCGGGGTGGGGATGAGGAAGCTGGACAGGATTGAGTAGGTCAGGAGAACTGCGGCCACCACCAAAGAAGAACTTGCTGATGTGTGATATTGGGCATGAGATCAGGACTGGGATCAGCAGTGAACGCATAGAAGAAAGAAAAGAGAAATAAGGCCTAGTCGTGGGGGTGCAGGGTGGCATGAGATGTGTGCCGACCTGGGAGCCCAGAGTGGAGGGTGAGGGATTTTCCTCACGTGCATTGTCTATGCAGGGAGGAGAGCATCACCTGCCCGGCTCCCTGCATGTCAGAGCTCTGGACACTCAGGGAAAATCAAAGGAATAAAGAGAAAATTCCCTGTTACAGGGAGTTGTTCAAAGGAGCCCAGCTGAGGGCAAACAGGGGTCTCCACCATCAGGAGGGAAGCCAGAAATGCACAAGGGGATATGACTCATCCAGAGCATTTGTGAGAGATACGGTCTCTGCCGGTGAACTGTTGGATTTGGGTCTTCGATTCCAAGATTGTCCTTGCCCGAGGCAGACGTTAGCCGTTGATGTCCAGACTAGGCCTGAGACCTGGAGATGTGGAGAGCACAGAGTGAGAACTCAAACCCTTTACCTACAAGCTGATCCACCTTCTGAATGCTACTGAAATGTGCTGTGACTAAGCTGGACCAAGTGGAAGACAGACACAATGCTGCCTGTGATTAAATGAGTTTGTGTGTGCCACGCAGGCAGGAGGGGGCAAGTGCTGAGGACTCAGTCTCCACCTAGTGTCTCGTGGGGCTGCTCTGTGCCAGGCCGTGTTTTAGAAGCTGGAGACACTGCAACAGGCAAGCTCATGATGGGAAGGTGAGTCAGAAACACTAGTTGGGGGATGGATATTCAGTGTGGAAATTTAAATGTTTGCTCTCCCAGAACTGAGATGTTGTAGGGGAAGAGTGAATGGGAACGCAGAAGAAGAACGTTGGAGGAGCACTGTTTTCTGACACGTGGCTAAGGAAGGGCATGTGTGGAAGGTGCCACTGAAGACTGAGAAATGAGTCCTGCAGGTAGCAGACGAGTGGCCCCTCTCAAAGGCAGGAACATTTTAGGGTCCCACCGTGGGAGCAGCCGGTGACAGACAGCAGGTCAGGGACTGCTGGGAAAGTAGGAGGAGGGCAGGGCGCCGTGCACAGGGCCAGATCACAGAGCAGAGGTTTTGGTAAGGCGCGTTAATCAGGGCCAACCAGAGAAATGGGACTGTAGGGCGCCTATGTTCATTTCTTTATCACAGCCCCCCTTATCTCTACTTTCATGTTCTCTAGTTCTAGCTACCAATGGTCAACAGTCATCCAAGATTAAGGGCAAATTCTAGAAATGAGCCATTGTTAAGTTTTAGTTTTAGTCTTGTGCTGTCTCCTGTGCCCCAGGCAGGACGTGACTCTTCCCTCTGTCCAGGGCATCCATGTTGTGTGTAACATGGATCCATTAGTCACTTAGTCAACAACTCAGTGGTCAGATAAACTTTCACCAAAATGCAGGGCTGTGTTCTTTATTAGTCCATGATTTCAGGACAGAATGATCATACTTATTGTGGGGAGCTGCCTGGGAGATAACACATTGGAGTTTTTTCATCTTCTTCCCCTTTTCTCCCTCTGTCTGTCTTCTGTTTCCTATTATCTTTTATCTTGCTTTATAACTTATTTATATCTCAGATTTCCTATTAAGAGAAATCATGCAATATTTAAGCTTGCCTGCCTAATTTATTTCACTTAACATCATGATGTCAAGTTGCATCTGTTTTCCTACAAATATAACCTTTATTCCCAAAGCACAGAGTAATTGTGCCAGTGCTGCAGAAGTGCCAGAGAGAAGCCATAAAGCACTTCCTTTAGGTGAAAAGGTGAAAGTTCTCAGCACAGATATGAGCTTCAGTACTATCTGTGGTTTCAGGCACCCAGGGGGATCTTGGCCTGTATGTCTTTCAGGTAAGGGGATAACTACTGTGTCAAGAACTGGCTCACACAATAATGGTGGCTGATAAGTTCTAAGATCTACATTGCGCAAGCTGGAAGCCAGCAGAGTCACTGGTGCTATCTCAGACCACAAGGTGGCAGGTGGGGGTCTGGGAAGAGCCCATGCTTGAGTTCAAGTCCAAAGGTAGGAAGAAACTGCTCAGAATGCAGAGCTTTTGAGAAAGGAGTTCTGCTTGCTCACAGGAGAACCGGCCTTTCTTTCTACTCAGTTCTTTAACTGATTGGTTGAAGTCTATGCTCACTGGGGACAAAGTTTACTGACTTAATATTAATCTTATTCCAAAACACCTTCACAACAACATCCGGAACAATGTTTGACCAAACGTTCAACCCATGACCCATCAAGTTGACACCTGGAGTTAACCATCACACCAAGTGAGTTGTAAAAACATCTCTTGAATAAATAAAGGATAGGAAACTATTTGCTTTCACTTGAGCCCTCGGCTTGTTGTGCAGACTGGACTCTGCTGCAGTAGCTCTAGTGCTGCAGATGGGAGATGGGGGTGCCGGGGTCTCGATGGACATGGGGAGGTGCTGGGAAGAGAAGGAATTCACAGTGGACCTTGACAGATCCGATAGAGTAGGAAGAGCAACGAAAAGTCGGGGTGAGGCTGAAGTTTCGGACCTGAGTGGTTGGTACTGCCAGAGAAGGGAAAGACTATGAGAGAATTTTTAAGGCAGACAATTGAAGCTCAGCTTGGGATCTGTTGGGCTGGAGAAGTCAGGTATGTGGATCTGGAGTTTTAGAGAAGTTCTGGCTGGACATGTGAGGCTAGAGACACTCCTAGCAGTGGTATCCGAGGTCAGGAGCTTGATAAATATCCAAAGCACGTGAGCTTGATGGAAAGCGGATATGAACCACCTCAGAGGCTCGCAGACCAGGCCTCACTCAGTTCACTTCCCACAGAAACACAGGGTGTAATCACAGCACCCCAGATGTCTCCTCGGGCCACAGAGTTGCCCATTAAGTCAAAAATTACTTTGAGTCTTTATTTTGGATGAGATCAAACCTTATAACTATGGGAAGGCTAACACAAGGATAGAAGATTTTTCAGTCCAAATTTTAGAAAGGGTAGAAATTCAGAGAAGGCCCCAAAGTCAAAAATGCCCTGGGGAAATCTGAGATGAGGCAAATTCATTTGGGGCTTCACAGGCCTTAGGACCACAGTCAGACCGTGTACCGCTCATAGGGGATGAGACGGGGCTTGTACTCTCCTGTGCTTCCAGCACAGCCCAGGTGTGAACTACAGGAAGGGTGGTATTTGTGTTACTCATTTTCTGTCACTGTCACAAGAGACCTGAGAAAATCAACTTTTTGCCCACGGTTTTTGAAGTTTCAGCTCGCAATCAGTGGGTCCATGGCTCTGAGGCCTGTCGGGAAGCAGGACGTCACAGCAGAGAGATGTGGCAGCGCAGAGCCGCTCACGCCATGGTGGTCAGGAAAGGGAAGAACCAGGAGAGGGAGACAGAGGGGAAGAGAAGAGAGACGAAGGACTCAGGGACCCGGGGACAAGACTTACCTGTTCAGGGCAATTCCCAGCGACCCAAGTCCTGAGGTTCTACTTCTACCACTTCCCAAGAAGAGGGCTGTGGAGACCAGACCCCGGGGACCCACAGGTGACCAGCGGTAGCTGCAGCTTGGAATCAGTTTCTCCTTTGATTTGGCTTCCAGTGAACAGGCTAAGTCCAACTCCTATTTGTACTTTGTTTTCTTGGAATAGTTGGGAAATTTTTAAACTAATCTATAACACCAACATATCGAAAGAATCTCACACTGACACAGCAGTGCAGATTTTTCTTGAAAAGTTGGGAGACCCAGCACCCACAAGGGGTAGAAATCAGTGGAGGCTGAGCAGAGGCTCAGCACCCTCCTTGGCTGTACTCTGCCCTGTACTCTTGCTCCTCTCCACCAAGGCCAAAGTCCCAGGTACCGCGTGTCAGAATACTGGCCCAGTTTTATTTTCTTGCACGACCATACTTCACTTTTTCAATCAGTTGCTTCGTCCATGTTTGGATTTGATGTGGGGCTCCTAATTTTATCGAAGTTTCACAAGCTTACGGGTGTCTTTCTCTCACTTACCAGCAGAGGTCAAGCTCACCTCGAGAGAAGCGGGAAACAAAAGCTGACGGGCGCCCCCTGGTGGGAAAAATGAAATCAGCGTTGAATTTGAGGCGGTATTTACCAAGTGGAAGGGTGCAAGGCCGGGTGGGCAAAGCAGGAGGCTAGGATTCAGCTCCGACCCTCAACTTGTGAATTGTTACTATCATCGAATAAAAGCTGAAACCACAAATAACAATTTCTTGGGCACATCAAGAGATCTAAGGCCACAGAGCAAATTGGCGACCTCGAATCTGCAGAGACTGGCCAGTCCGGACTGACAATGGAGACATTTTTATCTCACGCAGAAGCTTTTGGTTCCTTTCTGGCAGCGACCCTTGAGCGTGTGCCTGGGCTAGTTCAGGGATGACCCGCTCTTGCAGGTTTGGGTCTGAGGGATCTTCAAACTTCCACGGGTTTTGTCCCCCAGAAACCTCACCAGGCTTGCACAATGAAGAGCCCAGGAAGAGAGAAGAGCAATCTTTCCTACTTTTTATTTATTCTTCTTTTTGAGACAGGACTTGCTATGTAGTTCCAGCTGGCTTTGTACCCAGTAGCCCTGGCTGACCTCAAACTTGCGACAGTCCGCCTGCCTCAAGGATTATGGGCATGAGCCACCGTGACCAGCTTTGAAAAAATTTTTGGAAATTATTGGAAACTTTTCCTGAATGTACATGGAGCATTCTCCACACTGAGGCTCCCACTGCGGGGGAAACGTTCAGCACACTCTCCCACCTGCGGGACCCTTTCCTCCACGCTCAGCACACCGGTACCTTTCTGTCTTACCTAAAATGGGCCGAGGGAAGCCGAGGCTCCTGGGTCAAGGCCACGGACCCCTAAAGACGGGTTTAATCACAAGATGTGGGAAATGAGGCCCCGAGAAACAGACGCGCCATCCCTGGAGCCCGGGAGTGGGAGCTGCTGTGGCAAAGAGACTTCGCTGATGTGATTAAGTTCGAAATCTCAAGATAAAGAGATGAGCTTGGATTACGTTGGAGGGTTTAAATGGCATCACGGGAGCCCTGAAAAGATGGGCAGAGGAAGACACACTGTAAAAGAAGCGCAGACAGTGCGAGGAGGAGGAAGAGGTCGCAAGGACACACGCGCCAGGGAGTGCGTGAGGCGGCCAGACTCTAAAAGTGTTCTAAAAATAAACTCTGTTTGAAAGCCACCACAGGCTGAGGAGTCAACCAAGCCTCAGCCCCAGACTCAGAAATCATCTCACAAGGAATTTTAAGTATCTGTGACTCAGAAGAAGTGGATAACATGGGAGAAGAGATGGCCCGTGTATCACAGGGGTGGAAGCCCTGCACCACGAGGCAGCACTGGAAATCGAAGGACGGGGCGGAAATCAAGGGCGTCCTGACAGGACCACTCTGCGAAGCTCACATACAGAGACCAGTAGTTTCTTGGTGGGACGTTTGGGATTTTCTGGGAACACTACCTTGTCATTGAAAACAGGGATGCTTTGCTTCCTCCTCCCCTATCTTGATGCCTTTCATTCTTCCTCCTCTTTCTCTCTTGCCTGAACTAGAAGGTGACGGCAGATCTCATGTTACCTTCTCCAACTTAAGGCAAAGTGAACACTTCACCGATCCGGCGTAACTGGGAGCTGTGCTTCATAGCACAGAGAACCCAGTGCCACTTGCCAGGATAGTTCTAGCTCGTAGCTGTACTCAGGTAGTTTTCAAATTATTTTAAATCCACCCATGACCGCTTAAAATTTGGAAATCTCCAATAATCAGAATAGAACATAGGGCTTCTCTTGACACATTCGCCTGCCAACGGCCTGCAGCAGACCCCACACTTGCTGTGCCCCGTCTCCCCGCCAGGTGCTACAGGCAGGCACTGAGGCCGAGGCTCAGGTGTCCCTGACGGTATACCTGCCGTTCTTTTTTTTTTTTTTTTTTGAGCCAGGTTCTCGCTTTGTAGTTCAGGCTGGCCCTGAGCTCAGCCTCCAACTCACATCACAGCAATCCTCCTGCCTCTGCCTCCCGATTGCTGGGATTACAGCCCGGCACTGTGGTATGTGGTACTGGTTGCTGCTGGGGTGAGTCTCCACACCCAGTATTGTATGTGGTTACCGGTGGATCGAACCTGGGCCCTTGCAAGACAGGCGCCGAAACTATTGAGCTAAATCCCCGGGCCCTGCTATTCTTTTTCTTATCCTAGGCCTACTGCGCACACTTCCGTGCACACCTTTGGAGCACCTCCGCAACACAGATACACTGAACCCTTCAACCGAAAGTTCTGCCAGAATCCTGCTTAGCATGAGACGGAAGCCAGTCCGGCCTAAGGGCGCCCCCTGCTGGACAAGGCAGATGTTCCGGGCTGAATCCTGGAGCCCCGAGGGACGCGCGCAAGGCTCCAGCTCTCTTCCAAGTGAATTGTTTGACAAATAGTAAAGTAGGACAGCAACTTAGCCTAAATGGATGCACTCAAGGCCGTACTCACAAGCGAAATAAACAGGACAGAGATGCGTAAATACTGTGTCACTTCTCTAGTGTGAGAAACTGAAAGTGTAAACGAGGTCCGGAATGTATGACCCGGGTTGTGAAATAGGAAGGAAATGTTCAAAGGGAAAGTGGAATGGACGGGGGCAGGGAAAGAAAGAATCTGACGGTAAAAAGGGAAACCAAGCTTTTGTATATAGGGGGTGAGGGTGGAAGGGAGGGCAGAGGCTTGGGAAAAAATAAGAATCAAATAGGAATAATTGAAAAGTGTATTCAAATTCACTGTATAAAACAAAGTAGACTAACAGCTGCCCACTTAAAGCTCTGTTATAAAATATGGGCGTAAAAGTGAAACAAGCAAATCTAGGGATAATAATTAAGGAGAAATGAGAGGATCAAATTGAGCTAGAAACATAAAATGCAATACTCGGCACGGACAACAGCAATGAAAACAGTGGCACAATCTTCTGATTAAGGCAATTCAAATCTGATATGTGTAAAAGGACCAAAGGATAAAATAACGAGACGACAATAGAAATCAGTTATTTAAAGAATAATTTGCTAAATTCCTTGCCTTACAAATTAAAAAGTTTGAATATATGTTCATTAGTGATTTTTCAAGAATATGTAGATTACAAAATATTCTCAAGATTTGTTGTACATATTAAGAAGAAATGCTGTGTTTTTTTGAGACAGGCTCTCTTTGTAGTTCAGGCTGGCCCTGAGCTCACTATGTAGCCAAGGCTGGTCTCAAACTCACAGCAACCCTCCTGCCTCTGCCTCCCGAGTGCTGGGATTACAGGCGTGAGCCACCAAGCCCGGCACTGTGTTATATGGTACTGGGGACCAAACTCGGGACCTTGTGCTTGCCAGGCAGACATCAGAACCACTGAGCTAAATCCCTGGCCTATTTTTTAAAAATTGATTTTATTGGTACATTTTATACACACATTGTGATCACAATTGACATTGAGAATTTATACCAGTACATGACATGACTTAATTCTCATTTTTTCCCTTGCCCCACCACAAGCCCCACCCCCTTTATACATAAGCTTTGTTTCTTTTTTTAACCATCAAATTTTTTTTCCTTTCTTTATAAGTAGATTTGTAACTACAATATAAACTGAAAAATCTTATTAAGTTATTTAAAATGATGAGCAGACAATTCTGATTCAACATAAACTGAAGAAGAAAACAGAGGTTTGCAATTATTTGTACAAAGCCAGCAGGACATAGCAAAAGCTAATGTGACAACAGAACAAAGGGGAAACTACAAGGGAATCTTTTATAATATGAACACAATAATTTCAAATAGATAATGAGTAATAAAAACCTAAATTCAAAAATACCAATGCTAAATAGATATTACCAATAAATAAATACAGGTAGGATTGAATGCTGGAAAATCTACCAAAATAAATCTTTTTTTTTTTTTTTTTTTCTGAGACAGGGTCTCGCTTTGTAGTTCAGGCTGACCCTGAGCTCAGCCTCCAACTCACATCGCAGCAATCCTCCTGCCTCTGCCTCCCGAGTGCTGGGATTACAGGCGTGAGCCACCACGCCTGGCACTGTGGTATGTGGTACTGGTTGCTGCTGGGCTTGAGTCTCCACACCCAGTATTGTATGTGGTTACCAGGGATCAAACCCGGGTCCTTGCGCTTGCAAGACAGGCACTGGAACTACTGAGCTAAATCCCTGGCCCCCCAAAATAAATCTTTGTATAGATAAACCAAAAGAAGAAATTATATATATATATATATATATATATATATATATATCAGTTTGCCACAAGCTGAAAGGGCATCTATTAAAATTCAAGTACATTTACAACAGGAAAATCTCCTTATGTAATTGGTTTCCGTACTCAAGGACTGTATCTATCTACTTATCTAATCGCATAGACCCAAAGGCAGGTTAAAAGCTTCTCTGTAAAGATGACATTGTCCTACTCCAGGGCTCCTTCATCCACTTCCTTTTGCCTTCTTTATTCATTCCCAGAGCAAACTTATCCAGTCCAAGTATTTAAATGCCACCAAATATTAATGCCTCCCACGTGTCCATCCTCATCCTAGTCTTTTCTCCGCAGCTCAGACTCACGCCTTCACTGGCCTGCCTAGCTATCTGATATGCATCTTAAACTCAGCGTGTTCAGCCAGCCTTTAGACTTCACCTCCAAGCTGCTGCCTCCCTCAGTAAGTGTCCACTCCATTTCCCAGCTGCTCAGGTCAAAGATCTTGAAGTCATCCCTGGTTCCTTTCATTTCTTATTCCCTGCCACTGGAAATCTCAGATAAGAGTTGAAATATGTCAGGAACCTCTGCCACCCTTCTTCCCTCCTCCCTCCCACCATTCCTCTTTCCTCTCCTCCTCCTCCTTCTTTCCTCCCTCTCTCCCCTTTCCTTCCTTTCTCACCTCTTCTCTACCTTTCCTGGTCCACAGAGCACTGCAGAGTAAGATGAAAACAGAGCACTGGTGTGAGATGGGCTGTTTCAGAAGAGTGATCCATAATGTTACGTGAAGTAGTTCACACTCGCAAGCTTAAATACAGTATGATTTCTCTTACATGAGAAACTCACAGTATAAATAAATAAAAAAAAATAGGAAACAAGGAGATAGATCTTTTGCAAATGGATGGTGGACCAAGAAATATTGGGAAAGAAGAGAGATGGAGGGCAAAGGGATATAAAAGGAATGAATCTATGTCCTGTACACTGCCAACTATCCACAATGAGTACCACAAATGTGTATCAGTACTATTATAAAAAGAAGAGTAGAGGTCATTTCTACTGAAGAACGTTGGAGAACAAAGTCTGAGCCTGAGTGTGAAGGGCATGTGTTTGCAAACTCAGGGAAGCTCCTGTTAGGGTGGCAGAGCCTGAACCGGGTGAGGAGGGAGCCGCTGGGGGTGGGGAAGGAAACACTGGCCAGGAGGAGCAGGTCCAAGCCTGGCGAGGGCCGCAGACACTCTGGGAAGAGCAGTCGCCCCGGGAAGGACCCAGTGCGCTCAGGGAGGTTGCTTACATAAGTGAACACATTACTGAAACCGGGAAACTGGTTGTTTGCTTTCAGAGAAGGGATTTACACCAAGGGAAAGACAGAGAATGAGAATACCCCACATGGTACTGGACTGGACCCGGAAGTGTGAAGTCCTGAATCCTGAATGCATGCAAATGAAAGACGATTTTCAACAAAGTCGGGAACAAAGAAATGAAACCCAATAGCACAAGGATTAGTATTCGAATAGTGGGATTCTTGGTCACAAAAGAAACCAATCTGGGCTAGCTTAGGAAAAAAAGAATTCATTCATAGGCCTTTGGGTACCAGACAGACTGAAGATGAAAGCCAAAACAAAAACAAAAACCAAAACGAGGTGGGATTTAGCTCAGTGCTTCCAGTGTCTGCCTTGTGAACTCAAGGTCAGAAGTTCGATCTCTGGTACCAAAACAAACAAACACAAACAAAAACCAAGCACCAAGTTCAGAAAGTGGGTCAGAACCCAAGCAAACAATGATAGGAGAACCACTGCCGGTTCTGCTTGGAGATAGCCTCCATCAGGGACAAGGCCGTCCAAGCCAGTGCTGAGCCCTTTCCAAGTCTTGACAAAATATGGAGCTGGGTTTAGTCAGACACCCGCACACAAGCTACCAGGTTCTCAGAACAGCAAAGGTCTCTTTTCAGGTCCGTGGTGGTGGGACAGACCCATCAACCATAACTCATATGGTAAGATAATCAGCAAAATAGAGTCCAGCTGCTTGCTATGAATGTTTTTCTGAAAGTCTCAGCCAAAAGCAACAGAAAGCAGAACCAAGTAAAAAATAAAGCTGGAAAGGATGTATCCAGTATGGCAGTGCGGCGGAGCAAATACATCTTTAGTACGATACATTCGCCTTTTATATCTGATTCAATTTAGCTTGATGATCACTTAAAAATAAATATTTGTGCATCTGATGTGGATGTACCTCATTTTCACTTTATGGTGGGCTTTGGTATTAGCATCCAAAGACTTGGAAAATAATGAAGTTCTTTCCTTGAGTTCTCATATAATTTTCTAATTCTGCCCTCTGGACCTAACACTTTTCTTGTGTAATTTTTTTTTTTTTTTTGAGACAAGGTTCTCGATTTGTAGTTCAGGCTGGTCTTCAACTCAGCAATCCTCTTGCCTCTGCCTTTCAGGTACTGAAATTACAAGTGTGAGCCACCACACTCAACACTGTGGTATGTGGTTCTGATTGCTGGTGGGCGTGAGTCTCCACACCCAGCATTGTATTTGGTTACCGGGGATTGAACCCGGGTCCTTGCACTTGCAAGGCAGGTGCCAGAACCACTGAGCTAAATCCCTGGCCCCTTGTGTGATATTTTTACCACTGATTCTTCTAAATTATAGAACTATTCAGGCTTTCTATTTTCTTCCTGAAGCTATCATACTAAATTGTATATTTTAGTAATTTTACACTTGCCCTAATTTCAAAGACAGTTACATAAAATTGTTCAAAATATTATCATTTTATCTTTCAATATCTGTCACCTCTCTGGTTGTGTCCTTTATTTTTTTGGGGGGGGATTTTTGAGACAGGGTCTTGCTTTGTAGTTCAGGCTGGCCCTGAACTCAGCCTCGAACTCACTTCACAGCAATCCTCCTGCCTCTGCCTCCTGAGTGCTGAGATTACAGGCGTGAGCCACCACGGCCGGCACTGTGGTATGTGGTACTGGTTGCTGCTGGGGTGAGTCTCCACGCCCAGTATTGTATGTGGTCACCGGGGATTGAACCCGGGCCCTTGCGCTTGCAAGACAGGTGCCGGAACCACTGAGCTATATCTCCGGCACCCCTTTATTTTATTCTTAACATTAGGTAAATATGCTTTTTCTCTTTTGACTATGGTTAGGTTCATCACAAGGTTATCATTGGATTGTCATATATGACTTTAAAAAAAACTCTTAAAACTCACGATGTGTGTGTGTGTGTGTGTGTGTTAAAAGACTTCCTGTAGCATTTTACCTGGAACCTTGAAATGTTTTCAGTTTTTTACCTAGTGTAGCTCACTGTTCTTCAACATAAGGAAGTTCGGACCTTTCTGATATTTTCCAAAATCTTAATATACACTCAATGGTTCACGTAGTCACTTGGGAGTATCTGACCTTAAATCTTAGATGAGATATTGGTTGATAGGTTTTTTAAAAAGCAAGAGGGTGATAGCACAAGGGATTGACTTACAAGACACCAAAACTGACTTACAAGACACCAGTTAATTATCTGTTGTTACATAACAAATTACTCTAAAATTAAGCCGCTTACCACAGCCTACGTCTCTTCTCCTATTATTGTTTCCATGGGCGAGGCGTCTGAGCACAGCTGAGTTGGGACCTTTGCTTCCATCTGTCACCGGAGCGGCGTCAAGGGCCTGAAGCAGGACCCGCGGTCTCATCTGAAGACCACCGGGGCATGGCTGACCCATTGCCAGGAGTGCTCCTGGGCTGTGATAACACTTAGCTCTGTTAAGGTACTGGGAGGGGGGTCGTTTTTGACTGGCTGTCGGGCACAGTTGCCCTTTGGTTCCCTGCCACACGGGCACAACCCACACGGCAGCCCACGATAGCTCCTCTTACTTAAATCACTAGCACCTGAAACAGCAAGTGGGCAGCGGGGAGTTTGCCAGCAAGACAGGTGCCACCGTCTTTGACAGTCTAGCATGAACATGAGCATGAGGAGGTGGACACCGTTCAAAGCCACTTTAGAAGGTGGACACATTGAGAAAGCCACTTCTGATTTCCAACTCCGCTTTCAATGCTCACTTCGGCGCCCTGCAGAGGCCGAAGGTGCAGAGTTTCTACCGTGGGCATCCCACGCGCAGCGCTTCCACCCGCCAAGGGCATTGTGCTGGCTCCTTGACAGGTCTTGCAAATATGCTCTTTTCTGCAGGTCACTTTCACTTTGAGCAAGTCCTGCTTGACTTGCTGACATCAGTACTGACATCTGCATAGCAGAGTGCCTGCCTTTGGCTTAACTTGCTCGTTGAGCAGAGAAAAAGTGCTTTGCTGTCCTCCTTGTAGGCCTGAAATGTGTACGACACGCATCGGATTCTGGCTAAAGAGTGATGCAGATGCGACCTCGCCATGGTTTTGCCCTGAGCAGTCATTTATTTTACTTGATACTGAGCTCATCTGTGGAGCTGCAAACACAGTTAAATGTCACAATATGTCGGGCATTTGTGCTCCACTCAGAGCCTTCACCTTTTCTGTTCCATCGTCACTGACAATTACTGCTTTCCACTCCACACACGTTCTGTGATTCACGTCCACTTTGTCTTAACTCTGTGCGAGACCCAGCTAGATCTCAGCAGCCAAGGAGAAATACGGCTAAATTAGCCATAAATCAAATAAAAAGACTCTTGATTTTTTTTTAGGCTCAAATGTTTCCCATACAACATGCTGAAGCATTGCATAATGACTACAATAATTCTGTACAGTTTAATAATGACCCAAATAATATTTCAAAACATGCTGTCTAGAAAGAACTTTTAAGCAACACAGTTCAGGCAAATTTTGAAAAGCCCTCATCTTCCACTTCTAAAAATGGTTGACAGTATTATCCAGTCAATTTGACAGATATAAAGTTTCGGCTTCAATAGACTGAAAACTATAAAGAATTTATATTTTTAAAGTCTTCTTTCAAAACTTGTTGTTCTGAAGTTTGATTAGTAAGAACAAAATGTGTTTGGGCACCTCGCTGCTAGCACTTTATTTTTCCCATGCTCTTGGCAGTCTTTGATGCTTGCATCAAAGTGAGATTATTGCTGAAATTGTTATACATGATTTCAGATGGTGTTATTTCCACTTCAAGAAATGTAAGTCGGAAGAGTTGTCAGTCTTTTTTAAAAAAAAAATCACAAATGTAACAAATTTTCAAATAACATTTTTCTTGAAAGAGGAATGACCTGAATGGAATCAAATAACTGAAAGAAATCGAATGCAGTGACTGAGGATTATTTTCTGTAACAGTGTGGACATTGGAATACCAAACAATTTCCGGAAGCCAGCGGCCTCTCACAAACATGACCTCTGGCGTTCCATCTTATCTAATCTTTGCTTTTCTGTCTTATGATATTATTTACATTTTTTTGCAACTACTTGTGGGTTCCAAAGGAGGAAAAAAAATTCTCCCTGATGATATCTAACCAAAGCACTTCTAATATTTCTACCCACACGAGTCCGTTCCCCGTGCTGTGTCATTGTGCAGAAATTCTCTTTACTGTCCGTGGGTGTCGGTGGTGTGGTACAGTGGGAGCGCAGCTCACCCCGCTGCGAGGAAGCAGGCGGCTGGCAGCTCTCAGCTGACTCCTGCCTGGGAAGGGGCAGCGAGGGAAAGCAGCTGCCACCCAGGGTCACGGCCCCGTCCTGGTCAGCCCACATCCAGCGATGGGTCTGTCAGAGCAAAAGCAGCTGGAGGTCACGGGACAGAGGTTGTCTCCGTATTCTGAGTTCCAACCGAACAGACCAAAAACGGACAGCGAAAGATGAGTCGTTTTAGTCCTCATGGTCCTGTAAGTCTGGCGTCGGGCTGCGGGCATCTGCAAAAGGCCCTCTCGCTCTGTCATCCCATGTCGGAATCTAAGAAGGTAGAAGAGGATGAGAGAAACTGACCTTGCGGCCTCGAGCCCTTTTACGATCCACATGGATTCACTCATAAGGGTGAAATCTCCATGAACCCAACAGCTCCTGTGAGGCCTCATCTCCAACTCTGCTTTTTGGGAAGCGCATTTACTGGAGTACTAACTGTATAGTATATATATACATATTTTTTTTGGATAACAAATTTCCAGGCTTCAGCCCTTCACCAGCAGGTAGTTAGTTAGTCCCTCCAGGGTTCCCGAGCCCCGAGGTCTCTGCTCCGCTCCGCCTCTGCTGTGAGTGCTCAGTGTGCACATGCACGGCAGGGTGGAGCTCTCCGAGCCTCTCCCGGCTCCAAGTGAGGCCCGGCTCAGGGATCATGCTTTGCTTTTTCACATAAGCAAGGGGTCTAGGGATGGAGAGAGAGGAGAAGCAGGGAGAAGGAGTACAAAGGGCTAAGATGCCGCACGTTTATGTATCAAGCCCCGCAGTGAGTGTAACTCATCACGCAAGGCAAACATGTACCATGAAAAATGTTTCTATAATATAAAAAATTAGCCCGTCAAGTGCTTTTCCCTTTAACACTTTGCCATGTGTGGTGTAAAGCCTAGTCCCTCTCCCTGGCTCAGGAGGCCTGTGGGACTGGCCAAGACCTTCCTTCGGACCGCACAGAGTTCAGCTTCTCCCATCCGTGTCCCACTCCGTCTCTCCCCTATGCATGTGGATCCTGAGGCTCCGGGTCAACTTGCCGAACTCAAATTTCTGCCCCAACGTCGGTCTCCTGAACAGACACCCACGGTCCGCAGGCTTCCACATGATCATCAAGTACTTCAACTTCTCCCTGCTGGAATCATGTAATTACACACACAGAAACACATGTACACATATCGTGATATCGTGGTGAACTGGAACAAACCAAGATTTGCTAAGTTATGGGACAAGGTCTAAATTCCACAGTGACTGTGAAGATCTTAAGAGCAGGTGGAATATCACGACCGTCCCACGGTGAGGGGTGTTGCCTGCTTAGACATGAAGGCGACACAACCCATGACAGAGCCAGGGGCCACACGAGTCAACGGATGCCGGAAACGAGCTGTAACTGGGAGCCAAAATTTCAGTCTTCAGAAGACTCAGGTGAGACAAAGTTAAACAGAAACATCTGAACAAATACTGAGGCTAAACCTAAATTTCAATGCAAGCCAAAAACGTGCAAATGCATGTGTTCTGTTACACAGGAAATGAAAGTGTGTGGAGACTCACAGATGATCATGGATATGACGCTGATTTCCTAAGGCTTCTCTGACAAAGAGCACAGCTGTGCGGTTGTAGATGTGTATTTCCTCCCTGAGACTAGACCCCAGAGATTCTGACGCTGCAGGGCCGTGTTCCCTGGAAGGCCCCTTCCTTCCCTGTCCCAGCCTCTGGCGGTGGCCAGGATCCCGGAGGCCCCTTGGGGCAGACGTGCATCCGTGTGGTCCCGGCTCCAATGCCACCTGGTCTCCCAAACCTCTCCTCAAATACGGTGACTCCTTTAACCACGCGGGACACATCCCAGGATGCTCAGTAGGTTCCTGGGACCATGGAGAGTACCAAAACGTGTGTGCACCTGTGTATGCGTGTGTATGATGCACACAGTCACTCTACCTATGATAAAAGTTAGTGTATACATGATCCACAGCAAGACAGTAATGATAACCAAAAATAAGTAGAACAATCACACCAGTAGAGTGGTAATTTAAGTGCGGGGCTTGGTCTCTGTGGGAACATCTGACTGTCCCGCTGCTCCCCCTGAGCTGCTGGGAGATGACTTATTTGCTGATGACATAGAGTGAGCTGAGTGTGGCGGGTTGTGGAGCAGTGTGATGAGATTCTGCTGGGCATTGGGCCGTCTGTCAGGAGGAGGATCGTGGAGCCACGCAGATACCCTGCAAAAACTGTGTGCTCTGAAACCACAGAACGGAAACCATGAGTGAAGGCGGGAGGGGCCCTGATCTCTCTCCTGCTAAGGTCACCAGTCACAGCACTGGGGTCCCACCCCAGCCCAGCAGGACCTCACCTTGGTTGCCCCTCAGTCAGGACCCCCAACTAAGGTCTCTTTCACAAGCTCTGGGGACTGGCACATCTACATGGATTTTTGCACATGCAATTCAGCCCATAATATACGTGACAAATGACTCTGGGTGGAGTGTTACCTGAGAATGGGCAGAAGAGAGGAGCCAATAAAGGGACACACACACGATAAAGTCCCCCTAAATACAGACCGTCTTGTATTTATAAAGTTAGCCAGCCTGCACTACATAGTGAGACCCCTCTCAAAAACTCAGAATAAAATAAAATGGAGCACATATGCAGGAAGGCCTGTACTAATTTGTAAGAGTAACATCAGACAGTTCTACGTGCCAGGTACTGTAAGCAGGAGGTTTCTACTGCCCACTAGGATGCGGTTCCAGTGGAGCTAGTGTGGTGGCATCGGTCTTGGGAATCGTTAGAAAGGCAGCTTCTAGGTCTAAGTGGATTGGGACGGTAGATATAGGTAGCAAAGACTGACACGTCTGGCAGCATGTGTGTGCCGGTGACTAATAGGAAAGGTGACCTCACACCTCAGGGAGTGGCGGGAAGGATGGATCCCAAGCTCCCGATGCTGAAGGAGATTGGAGCCCCTATGTCTCCAGGTCTGATGGGAACGGCAGGTCCTGAATCTCAGGATGTGTGGAAATTACACCAGATGAGTCGTAGATGCTGAAGGATGTGCAACCCTGTGTATCATAGAATAAAAGAAACGCTGGTCGTTCTGATTGACTTCTGAAAATGCAGGGCTTATGCTTCTGGAACTAAGGAGAACTCTGCTCCAACCACAGAGACTTAAGCCAAGCCCAGTCTAAACCTCCACTCATCTGATATTCCCCCATCTCCCCATTCATCCATTTAACAATTTCCTGTGCCCCTGCTCTGAGCCACATCTAGGTTGGGTGATACTGAGGACACAGAGATGACTTAGACCTTGACTGTGAGTTCCCAGAGGCAGACAGACCCAGACACCACAGTACAACAGGGTCAGGGCAGGACAAGTGGTCAGCACTCTGATTACTGTCACACAGCACAGTTTCTGGCCTGACCTGGCCACAGGCTGCCCGGGATGAACGCAGAGCGACGGTCTCTCCGACACCAAGGCATAGCTTAGCATCTGACACAGGGTCCTTCTGAATCATGTGAATTTACATGTACAGCAAAGTCCACGTGGGTCCAACATCGATTCCAGGGGCAGCATGCTCTCTGGAGGACTCCCCTCTCCCAAGAAATAACTGGACTCAGAGCAGCCCGAGTTTGAACCCTTGCCTCTGTCACTTATCTTGTGAAAGAGTAACTCATTCTGAATCTGTTTCCTTATCCTAACATGAAAATAACTTTCTCATAATAAGGTGGCTTTGTGGTTGGTGATATAAGGTGTGGTAAATAACCAGGCTGAGGACTGGCCCAAAGTAGTCATTCAATAAAGAATACGTGTTGTTATGATGACTGTTACTATTCTTCTCGTTGTGGGGTGGGGGGTTGATGCACTCTAAGACCCCATAAATGCCTCAAACCTCAGGTAATTCTGAACCCTTTATTTAGCATGTTTTTACTAGGCACGCACACCCACAACAATGCTTATTTATAAACTAGGTACACTAACAGATTAATATCCATAACAAAACAGAACATGTACAACAACTGCATTATGATAAAAACTCCAGAAGCACTTCAAGGCCATTGGTAAATAAAAGAAAGCTTTGAACACTCACCCCACAGGGCCTCAGCAGCCCACCCAATGACTATTGTCAATTCGTAGCATATACAGCCTGGATACACCTGACAAAGGTGTGGTTCAGATCCCAGGAAAGATAGTGTAAGATTTCACTACATTGCTTAGGAATTGTTTATTTCTGGAATTTTCTGTGTAATATTTTGGAGTCACAGTTGACTCTAGATAACAATAGCTTTGGAAAATGAAACCATAAACCAATAACTATCAATGAATTTTAAAAGACCTAGAAGTATTTATTAAATATTTGGGTTCTGAAACTTAAAAGCATTGGATGAAACCACATTTTTTAAAAATCCAAGCCAGAATATTTGTATAAGCATATGCACTTCTTTAAAAATTTCTCAATTTCTTAATCATCTGTATAGATAATGGACAAACAGAATACTATACAGCCATTAAAATGTATGAGGTAGCTCTAACAGCATGGGTATTGTGTTTAAAGAAAACAGTGAAGAATAACATGACTCCATCTAGGGACGAAAAATACAAAAAGAAGAGGCTGGCACAGCATGTATGTACAGACGTATAAAATTCCTCTAGAAAGACACACAAGAAATTAGTAAGCAGAAGCCATCTCGGGAGGGGAGGGTTGGGTGTTCCCCAGAGGCGGGGCTGGAAGGGAATCCCAGGCCCGAATCCGCTGCGGCCTGAACGTCCTCAGTGGTCCCCCGCACCTGACGTCCCCTGGGCTGGGCAACATCTTCTCTCTCCGGGCTCCCCCCTGGGACTGATCCCCTTTCCCTCAACTCCTGCGCGGGCTCCAGCTTCCTCCCAAACCTTCCAGCAGTCCCCAGATGCCCTGGACATTCTCGGCCCCACCCCTTCTTCTGTGCCTGCATCCCAGCTTCGCTCATGGACACTCAGACCTGACCCTCGCCCATGACCCTGGTGGCTCCCGCGCACCCTTGCAGGACCCCGTTCCCAAGTTGCCCGCCTTCCACGCGCAGAGAACGGCCCCGCCCACTCACCCCAACCTCTCCCAGCTCCTTGGCTCGTGGCCCAACGGCTGTGACCAGACTTGACTGCTCCGTTGTCCTCCGGAATCACCTTGGCTTCCTGCCTCTGGGACGCCCCGACTGCTGCCCCTCCATTCAGGTCTAACTTCACGCCTTCTCCGCCAGTCTCCTCCGAGGGACCCGCTGCCAGGGCTCCTCCCGCCCTCCCCGGGCGCCCACAGCCTCGGGCCCCCGTCCGTCCCTCCCCGTTCACCCCATGGGGGGGGGGGACAGAACGTATGCCGTCCTGGGGGCAAATCTGGGTCCATTCGCCTTTGGGTCCCCAGTGCACGGCGCTCAGGGAGCGACAGCAGGACCTGCCGGGGGCGGGGTGTGGAGGGAGAGGAGGGGAGGAGAAAGCGGGGAGAGGATGGAGACCCGGAGACGTGCAGGGGGAACGCAGGAGGGGAAAACGGGAGGAAGAAAAGCAGAGACGAAGGCGAGACACAGCGCAGAGGATGGAAGGCAGGGGAGGAAGGACAGACGCCCGGAGGCGGAGAGAGACAGAGGTGGAGGGAGGCGGCGCGAGGGAGGAGGCCGGCGCGGGGAGGCGGCGGCCGGGCCGGGAACGCGGGCGCGGGCCGGGCGGGCGGAGGGGGGCGCAGTGGGCGCGCCGGCCGCCGCCGCCCGGCCTCTCTTTTGTCCCTTCCCTCCTCCCTGCGTCATGCTCCCCAGGCCCGGCCTCCCCTCCCGCTCCTTCCTCCGCCCCGCTCCTCCTCCCGGGGCTGGATGGAATTTTTTCCCCTGGACCGGGGCCAGCTCCGGGGCAGGGGGGAAGCCAGGCCGGACTGGGCTGGGCGGCGGGGAGGGGCCGGGCGGGGGCCCCCCGGGGAGGGGGCCGGGCCGGGGCCGCTCGGCCGGCAGCCGGCGGGGTCCAGGGAGGGGAGCCTGGCCGCGGAGTCGAGGCGCCGGGAGGCGGCCAGCGGGCGCGGGGCGCGGCGCAGCGCGCGGGGATGGAGAGGACGCGCGGCCCCGGCCCTGCGCCGCGACCGGCCGGCTGCGGGGAGACCCTGCCCGACGCGGGACCGCAGGAGGTGAGTCTTCGGGGCAGGGGCCTGGGTTTCTGGGATCCCGGAGGAGAATCCGGGACTGGGGTGGTGCCCGGAGCCCGGACTCCGACTTCGTGGAGGGGCTGGGGGCCTGGATTCCGGGGTCCCGAGGCTGCACAGGCTGGGACACCTCCTGGATTCCAGGGGTAGGACAGCGGCAGGGCTGGGGTAGGGAGAGTAGTGGTTGGGTGGAGAAGGCAGGAGGTGAGGTGCCGGAGACCTTAGGGGAGGTGGAGGCCGGCGGTCTGGCCGCGACTGCGCCCCGGCCTCGAGAGGGTTAATGTCTGGCCGCAGGGAGGGGGAGGGGTAGCGACGGGGCTGCGGGGCTCGGAGGGGTCAAGGGTGAGCCGTGCGAGCTGGAGGGGGCTGGGGAGGAGGGGAGGTTGTCTGGGCTGCCAGACAGGCCCGGGTCAGCGCCGGGGGCAGGGGATGTCTGGCGGGGGAGAGGGCCGGGCTCCCCTGGGGATCTGGGATTCCAGGCCCCAGCCCCCTCCTCGCAGACCCGGGAGTCCACCCAGCCCCTTCCCGGACTTTAGCATCCGCCGTCTCCCCAGGACCCGGCCGGGGCCCCAGGCTTCTCTTCACTCTCACCTGAGGGTCCGTCCACACTGCAGCCCCACAGCCCCACCCCCTCCGAGTCGCCCGAGCTCAGAGCTCTCCAGCACCGTGGACCCCAGCGCCCTCCTGAAGCACCCAGGAGCTCGGGGTCCCCCTACATCTGCACCTCGCCGTCCGGACTGGAGGGGGCCCTTCCCAGGAACCCTGGAATCCCCGCCTCCCCTTTAACCCCAGCTGGAGTCCAGCCCTCCAGGGGTTAAGGGGGCGGGGCCAGCTGGTTGCTATGGTGCCAGACTGTTTGGGTCTGCTCTCTGACCCTTGGGGGCTCCCCAGGGTCCGCCAAGAGGGGGAGGGGGACCCAGACCCGGGGGAAGTCCAGCCCCTACCCCTTCCCCAAAGCGGGCCTAGACTGGGGGGTTCCGCCCACGCCTTGTCCAGTGACCTTGAACGAGTACTGACCCGTCTCTGTGGGCCTCAGTTTCCCCGAGGAGAAACTGCCCCCGGGGGGGGGGACGGGTTGTGGGGGAGAGGGATGCTCGGGTCCCCGGAATCATGAAGCTGCTCGCCTCCCTGCTCCACCCCCCCCCTCCCCCGGCCCCAGGCAGCCCCGGGGCATGCTGGGAACCCGGGCCCGGGCTCCGGGCCAGGTTGGGGGGGGCTCCTCCCTTCCCCTTCCTCCCCACCTTGGCCTGACTCTCGCCCCCGCTGGAGGGTCTGGGCGGCCGCGGGAGGGGAAGGGGCCGGTGCCGACCGCAGGCCGTCCGGGCCGGCCCTCCCCCGCCCTCCCCGCCCCCTGCCCGCCTCTCCTCCCCCTCCCCAGCGGGTCGCTACCCCAGCCCGGGGCCCCTGCTCCACCCCCCCACCCCACCCCCAACTCCAGACCTGGCTCGGAGCTGCGAGGGGGAGGGAGAGAGGGAAGGAGAAAGAGGGAGAGGAGGTGGGGGAGGGGAGGGAGGGCAGGAGACGAGAGAAAGGGAGCGAGACAGAGACGGGGAGAAGGAGGCTGGGAGATGGGAGGAGGGAGCGGGAGGCCAGACGGAAAAGAGGGGAACGAAGAGGGCGAGGGCGAGGGAGAGCGCGATGGAGAGACCGAGAGGGTCCGGGCGAAGGCGAGAGACAAAGGGGGGGATGAAAGGAACAGGTAGAGGGAGAGGCAGGCGGAGAGCAAGACCGAGGGCCGGCCAGACAGATGGACCGAGGGAGGGAGGCGGCACGGTCAGGTACGATGCAGCCGGAGGGAGGAGGAGGAAGAGGTGAGAAAGGACAGCGCCAGGGAGAGAAACAGGAAGGTAATCATGGATCCTGGGAGAGGGGGAGCCCAAGCCCCGGCGGAGGGAGGGCGGGGGACTCCCGGGGGACCGGGGAGCGCGGCGCGGCTCCGGGCCCCACCCACCTGCGGCAGGCCCCCCGGCGGCCGCGCTCCCTCGGCCCAGCCTCCTCGCCTGCTCACCTGCAAGGTGGGGCGCTGACAGCACCTGGGTAGCTGGGCTGGGAGGTGCCAGGGAAGCTGGCCACTCGGGGCACAGCGGTGACAGCTGTCGGGGGCCAGCGCTGTTAGCATTCAAAGTGTCCAGAGGCCAAAAGAAGGGAGGACGGGGAAGAAATGACCGGGAAGGCGGAGGCGTCCGCTCTCCCAGACCCGCTCAGCAGTGGCTGATGGGGAAGAGGGAGGTGGGACAGTGAGGAGCCCTGGCTCTGGCACCCGGAAGCCGAGGCTCCTCGGGCTGTGCCTCCCGGAGGGAAACCTGGCCCGACCCTCAGAGAGGCGGCGGGCGGACCCTCCAGGTGTGAGGGGCCAGGCCGGGCCTGTAGTCACGGGTTCCACGGGAGGGAGAGGACTACCTCCAGGATTCTGCATTCCTTGGGGAGAAGGGCACTGTGGCTTGGACTTCTGGGTTCCTGGGGGTGGAGGACCTGGGGTTTGGGTCCCTGAGTCTGAAGGAGGAGGTCTGGGGCTGCACTGCTAGCTTCTTTGGAAGGAGGAGGAGGGAGTCCTGGAGCACAGCATCCTTGGGAAGGAAGAGAATATACTCTGGACTCGATCCCTTGTGGAGGGAGGGACCTGGATTCCTGGGTTCCTCGGGAGGAGGTGGCCGGGGGCCTGGACTCTTGGGTCCTGGCACCCACCCGTAGAACCGACCTTGCGGGGCCTTCGCCACACACAAGCTCGTGTCTGTGGGTCCGTGTCGGGGGCTCACCATCGCGGCTGGGCCCTCCCCGGCCCTCCCCACCCTCCCTGGCCCTCCTGGTCCCCCACCTCGTCTGTCCATCTCTCCGATCTGTCCACCTGCCGCGCCCCCCGGGCTGAGGTAGGAGGTTGTATAGTTGAAGAGGACACCCAAGGAGATCACTATACGGCCTCCTAGCTTTCCCCAGGCTGCGCCCTGCACAGGACGGGGCAGCGGGGACCCCCAGGTGCACACCCTGCCCTAGGATGCTGGCTGGGGCTGGGCCAGCTTCTCTGCCCAGAGCCCCGCTTGCTGTCCTCCGTGCCATCGGGCGTCTCTGGCCTCTGTCTCTCTGTGTGTCTCGCACATGCTGCCTCTCGGGTCCTGGCAGTTCTGTGTCTTTCTTCATGGCACTGCCTCTGGCCTTCTGGTCTCTGACCCTCCTGATGGCTCTCTGTGTCTGTCCCGTCGTCCTTGATCTTCTAGCTTTTCTGGTACTCAGACAGTCTGTCTTGGGTCTCCCTCTCTGTCCCACCCCCAGCCCAGGGCCTGTCGGGCCACTGCACTGCCGGCCTCTGGGTCCCTGAGACCCTTTAACCTGTGAGGACGTCCAGGGTCACAGGTGAGGTTCTTGGGAGCCTGGCGTCTGGCCCAACCACAAATCGAAGGATTGCAAGTCAACCCCTGACACCCTTCTTCCTGAGATCTGACCTCTGACCCAGGTCCCTCCCCCCACAAGTGACCTCACAAAGGTCACCAGCTTCTCTCCAGGCCTTGAGACCTCTGATGGCCCTGTCGGTCCTGAAGAGTTGTATCCCAGCTACCTTGTGGGCCCTGCTGGTGCTCAGTGCATCCACGTGGGCCTGTCTCCTCTGCTTCACAAGCTACACCGAGCGCGTGGGCATCTGCAGGATGTTTGTTCGGATGCAGGGCCCTAAGATTGACCAGTGCGAGGAGGCCTTCAGAGCTGCCTTTCGGAGTCTCTCAGACGTGGAAATCAGTGAGGAGGGAGACTGTGTGGACCGGGGCCTGGGGGAGGTCCGGCCGAGGCTTCAGGGGAGTAGGGCAGGGAAGGAGAGACAGACAGACGGACAAGTGTAGACACTCAGAGAAGGCCTAAGGATGGTGAGCGCCACCACAGAGTCCAAGAGGGGCCGGAGAGGTGGGAAGAGCAGGGAGGAGCCCTCGGAGGGACTGGGCAGCAAAGCAGCCTGTTGAGGGAGACTGAGGTTACGGAGGGCTGGAGAGCTGAGGAGAGACCCTCGCAATGGGGATGGGGAGCGGAGCAGAGTTGCAGGGAGGGTGCTGGAGACTTCTACTTAGGTCGTCTCCCGGGACGCTGCCCACCCTCAGATTATGAGGAGCGAAGCCACCTCCATGACACCTTCGCCCAGATGACCCTGTCCCTCCAGGAGGAGGCTGCCGCCCAGGGTGAGTGACTCCTGGAGTTTGGGCTGGGAGCCCCAGGACTCTGGTCTTGGAGGGTGACATAGGTGATGAGAGAGACAGGGGGCTCACCAGGACAGGTATAAAGACAAGTGGAGCCCTGGGTGACGAAGAGGAGGTGAGGGGCAGGCAGAGGAGGCCCTTGGGCTCTTGGGGATGGAGACTGCCTGCGACTGCTGGGTCTGGCAGAGCCGCTGCTCCTCACCTGACCTCTGCAAACTCTTGTAGTGAAGTGGGACAAACCCCATGCTTCCCAGGTGGCCTCACCAGGATGGGACAGCAAACTCATGCGTGTTGTCCTTATGCTGACAGCAGTGACGGGCGGGGAACTGGGTAGGAGCCGTGGAGCAGATTGCCGAGGTGGGAGCCGCGAGGGGCC